>BLKR01006370.1:0-58722 GCA_011170035.1 Teleogryllus occipitalis
CACTAACATGCACTACACTATCACACATCCCGGGAGACTGGTCGGGGACTTAGAACTTGTCCCAGCTGGGACGGTGTTATTGAAATAACCTGAATATATATACTCAAACAAACTCGGTCGAGGAATCTGAAAAGCAAATATCTATCTATCTTGCTACTTTATTGCTAGAATTGGCTCAATGAAAAATCATATATATTCATTTCACGAAAACATGGAAATTTATTAACAATTTAAAACAATTTTGGTATTGTATAACTTTTCCCAATATAAAATTAAATGTTTGTCATGACCGTTCCAACCTTATGTCTTCGCGCGCTTTTTCGGCCATCTTTATCCATCTTCGACGCCGCTGTCCTCAGGTCCAGACACCATCTTCTCTCTTCTTTTCTCGGAAGCTCACTTCAATTACCGTTCATCAGATCAACAAACTATTTGCTGCTAACATTCCAGTCCAATCACTGACAACTTCGCCCAAGCCCTCAATGTCCCTCTAACTCGTTCACATGAAATATTTTAAGTTCCACTGTCACACTTAGAGTTCCAATTTTGATGTTCTCTCAATATCCATCCCCTAGTAGATGCTTACAAGTCCCCAAAGAAAAAAAACTCCTAACATTAATTGGAGCACGATGGAGCCGTTGCGATGGCACGGCAAGTCAGAATGAATGTCTGCTCCGTATGACTTTCAGTCCTGCAAAGCTAGCCCCGTGCCT
The DNA here is from genome assembly GCA_011170035.1 of Teleogryllus occipitalis. NCBI lineage: Eukaryota > Metazoa > Arthropoda > Insecta > Orthoptera > Gryllidae > Teleogryllus > Teleogryllus occipitalis. The sequence goes on from BLKR01006370.1 coordinate 714, forward strand.
TCCGGTCACGAGAGACAATTGCGGTCGGTTCAGAGGCAGGTTGGGATGGGGTAGAGAGCGCGCGCATTTCCAAGGCTGTTGGGTGATGCTACGTGCCTCGGGAATCCGATCTATCAGGAACCCTGAATGGATTGTCTTCAATCAAAAACATTTTTTTTATTGCCCTATTATCCTGAGTTGTAAGAGACGTATTCTATTGTAGTTATTAATGAAACAAGTTCAGTATGGATACCATAGTTAAACGAGTATCGCTTTTGCATCAGGAGGCATGGGCAGAGTACGGTTATATCAAACATGTATCTTTAATTATTTTATCTACGACGACCCTGGAGACATTTTTTATTTAATTTTGTATTATATTAATCAGCAGCTAAACACTGAGTGTATTTATTTCGATAATATCGACTTTTGTTAGTTTGATTTGGTGTTAGCATTATGCATTGTAAAAGTGTTAGGTTAAATTTTTTTTAAAATGCTCACAGGCCTTACTAAAAGTAGTTGTATAAAAATGTTGAGAGTTAAAAATTTTAATAAATATTTCCAGTTACGTTTAAAATTATTTTATTTTTTTCTTAAATTCTTTGTTTAAAAAATAATTTAAGAAAAGATGCCCGCGTTTCTTTACGGCGTTCATCATATCTGAATGGGTGCGATATTCAGCTGTTAGCACATTGTCGTAGAAAAAATACTAAAACAATAAATATAGTAGTTTGTGGATATTAGAATTAAGTTAATTTTAATGTTGGTATTTTAAAGGTCATACACAAAGACACGTATGCCCAGAACTTGGTATTGTGATTGAAGTAAAGAGTTCAGGAAAAGTTTATTGATATCCTGTGACTAACCCTCCGATAGCGATTCGTAAACATGATAGAAAATTCTTAAAATTATTATGGTATGTGATGACAATACCTTTGAAACAATATTGTCGATTATGATGGTTTTTTAAAAATATTTTTGACTTCAAAGTTTGACATAACTGTTCGACATTAACTGAGAAACTGCAATTGGAGTGCTAATATCTAACAACTTTGTCAACATAGCACTGTAAGTAATATAAGTTCTAGTTATGAATAAAATTGTTCAAAAAGTAATTAAAATACTCTCAGAAAAAAATTAAATCAAAAACGAAGTAAAACCGTAAATACAATACCAATTTCATTCTAAATAAATTAATTTGTACATTAATCTTTCTTCGAAGAAATCAATGATTATTGAACTCTCATCGTTTTTCGTTTTTGGGTGGAATGAATTTTCACCACAGAAAATGAAGGAGCATATTACTGATGTACTATACCTAAAGAATAAAGTATAAGTTCATTAATCATAAATTTTAATTCTATTTTTGTAACCTTTTTGTGACCACTTAATTGTATGAGTGATTGTCAGCTATCGGGGTCATTGTCAGCTATTGATACACTTGCCTTTATCTTCCCAACTCTTTCTCTTTTCTAATATTGTAAAAACGTAGCTATTTTAAATGTCTTACCGATTATTTTAAATTATTACCAAGCTAATTCGAGTGAGAAATTTTTACGTGGGAAGTGAGTGTGAAAGAGGTGTCCGGAGCAGAGGGTGAAAAGTAAGAACCAGGAGTTGAACTTCTTAGTTTGAAATATCTAAAGAGTTGTGAGAGTGAGAGAGAAGAAGAAACATTACTTAGAATAAAGGAAAGACCTTGAGTGGGGAAAGAATGTTGGAAAACTGATATGTTATCTACGAGAACAAACGGAGAGAAGACACGACATAGGGGAGGAATAAAATGTACTAATAATAAAATTATAATATAATGAATATTAGTATAATACAATATATAAAATAACATGTGCATAATATTTTATTAACTATTTTATCAACTATCATTAACTATGTAAATGAATTTTTGTGGCAATGGAATAAGACATTGCCTGAAGAAGCTACACAAATAAGTCGCAAAACGTTGTACTAGTTTCAAGAACGAAATATAGCATTATACATGTGTTGACTGCTTTTTTATTAAATCCTGTTTCAACCTGCGATTAAAACTACAATACTAAGGATACTTTAAAATCAGTAACTAATATAACAATGTTTTTAAAACCGGCAGCTCGCCTAGACAAAATAATTTAAGAAGGGAAGATGGGCGGAAGTAGCCGTTTTAAACCTAAAGTATTTAAACAGCACTTTACGCCGAAGGATATTCGGATATGTTGCGCAGACGGATGGCTATGTCACGGAGTGCGGCGAGAAGAGAAAGTGTTTGTAGAAGCTCCTTTGAAGTGAAAGCAGGCGTGTGCGTGCATGCATGGAGCGTGCCCAAATATTGATGCAATGCGCGTGATACTTGTATTGACGTGAGTGTCAGTCTGTATGTAGAAGACTACCGAGGGTCACCCCCATTTTCCCTGCCCCAATCGATGCAAACTCGTTCTTCATGGATTTGCTCATGTAGGCTGTCACAATTGCCAGATTATATGAGCCTACTGTTGCACACGAAATGGCCCGAGTAACAATTTAGTTCGACTAAAACTGCAGTCTTGTCGTTCGTTCTCTACGATCTGCGACCTCTTTGAAATACGAGTTCACATTCGCAGTATTTTATTCCCCGTACTTTCATACCTGGCGACTCTCGAATTTATCGCTTTCGGTTGTGCACGTGTGAGTGTGGGCCTGTGCGGCACAAAATAGCGAGTTTTCTCTTGCTCCCGTTTACTTGGTTTTCAAAAGATAAGGAGAGTGATGCATCTTCGGCTATAACTCATTTTCTCAATTTCGATGACGCAAATATTTCACTAGGAATTTGTTTTATAAAATATAATTTGTTCCTTTTAATCCCGGGGATAATACGTGCGTTGCACACCGGATGGCATATAGTTAGCGAACTTCCTAATGGCAGTGTGCGGCAGACTAGAGCTGAAAATAGTTCACTTTATCTTGCTTAGAATGTGAAGCGCGGAAGCACGGAACTTTGCGAAGTATGTCTAACTTGGGTTTCAGGTGGTAATCTACAGTGTCAGGTGTTGCGATCACAACTGCTTCAAGTTGCATATTAGCAAAGGGATTTACGGTTAAACATTTCTGCTTCACGGTAAATGCTACCGTTAGAAGGTCTGCGGAGGTTATTTACTCAAATGACCTGAGTTAAGTAATGTAAATTCATGAATAAAACAACCAACAAAACGGGTTTCTTCTTCAAAATGACAGCGAAACATTATTTCAACAACATGAATGTTTATCTTATTGCTTCAAGATACGTATTATCTGTTCTTTTAGCCCCAGATGAAATTTGAAGGTTTTAGAAATATGTGAGATCAGGGTAAAAGTTCTTAATTCCTAAACTAAATCCATCTGCTCAAGGACTTTTTTACCCGGTGATCAAGAATTGTGGTGAGATTTTTTTACAGTTCATAGATGTTTTCATTATTACTATCTCTAGGTGCTTTGCAGTATTATATACATTATAATATATAAAATGTCAGTTAATTCGAAACTATTGTTTTATTGATTCGAATAATTCATCAACATTTGTACCTAAAAGGATATTTTAAAACTTGTCAATGAGTGTTATATTCATTTTGGTTTAGGATCCAATTAAGGGATTAAATAAAAAATGGAAATTTTAAAAAATTAATAAAACTATAATGTTTCAATTAATTAGGAGTACTCATAGCTCAATGAGTACCATACATTAACCTAAAAGTAAGTAGTACTTAACGGGAAGTAAACTTGCAAATTATTTCAGAATAATGTAGTTCTCATTCATGCTCTCGAGGACTGCGTATTATGCGAAGCGTTTACGTAGTTGATACCAGTCCATGTTTCAGTTTGTACCCACGTCACCAATACACAATATTGAAGAGAACGATCGTAGTTCCTTCTATAGATATTCGTGACTCTGCTCTAAGCCTATTCCAAAAATAAATACTATTTTTACTCATGGCCACTGTGCTACTTCACTCAATTCAGTCTTTATGGATAGGCATTACTCGAAATAAATGTCAATACCTACGACTTTTTAACGACACACTTCTGTTGGGTAGTGACATTAGGAATTATGAAGTTTCTCCTTACAAATGTGTTCTCCCATGATCTAGTATACTTTTGGGGAAAATTAAAATACCGAAATCCAAAATGGTCCCCGCTCAGAGAAAGGACAGTTCATGATAGAGGGTGATCATAAGGAATCAATGATTGTTCAGATGTCTTACTATGAGGAAAGAATTAATATGGGAATTGAATGCGAGACTCGAACCCCTAGCCTTGAGCTACGCCCACTCGGCCGTTCCCCAAGTTCCTGCGATACCGCAGCCGATCTAAGGTGGCTTGTACATCCCTTGTATTCACCAAGATTCACGAAATAACGTGGGTCAAATATGGATCTCTTGCAGCATTCCCAGAGACCAATTCAAAGCCAAGGAACGTACTGGAGGTAGAATTTCTGATCAGCGAGTTCAAGAAGTCGAGAGCTCTTGTACCCACGCAATATATTTCCCGTAGATGGTCTGAACGGCGCAGTTGTTACTTTAAGAATCCCTCTTCGGCCTCCCGCCCTCTTGAGATCAAGTACTTCTCCGCACTTTCTCTTGTCTCTCCCCTCCTTCCGCGTGGCACTTGAAAATTAAAAGGGGAGCCTGGGTGAGAGCCGGGACAGTAGCAGGGGAGGTAGCAGGGAGACTAACGGGGAGGTGAGCGGGGAGATGAGCGGGGACGGGACGGGAGCGGGAGGGACGGGAGCGGGGACGGGACGGGAGCGGGGACGGGGACGGGAGCGGGGACGGGACGGGAGCGGGGACGGAGCGGGACGGAGCGGGGACGGGAGCGGGACGGAGCGGGGATGGAGCGACGGGAGCGGACGGGAGTGGGACGGAGCGACGGGAGTGGGACGGAGCGGGGACGGAGCGGACGGAGCGGGACGGAGCGGGACGGGAGCGGGGACGGAGCGGGACGGGAGCGGGACGGAGTGACGGAGGGACGGGAGCGGGGACGGGAGCGGGGACAGGAGCGGGGACGGGACGGGAGCGGGGACGGGACGGGAGCGGGGATGGGACGGGAGCGGGGATGGGACGGGAGCGGGAGCAGGAGGGAGGGCATGGGATGAGCTCAGCGTCGAAGGTGATAGCGTAGGTGGAGCGGAACGAGAGATGGAAGTGAAGCCAAGAGGCAGACGGTCGCGGGGATGAAGCGGAGGGGGCGAGGGCGAGAGCCATGGCGGGGACGGGGGCGGGGGCGGGGGCGGGCCTTGCGGAAAGTGGGCGATCGCGCGGGACCTCCGAGTGCAGCAGCCAAAGGAACCGTGCCAAGTCGTTTCTTTTGTCTGCGGCCCTCAAAGACTGGCCTGAGGCATTGCATTGCCCACCTAGGGAAGCGGACAACTCCTAAATTCAGTTATCTCCTACTGCGGGCAGGCTTTTCGGGCCCCTGCCGTGCATAGATGCAAGGGCTTGCTACACCCGTATCCTTCAACTTAGTCCCCTCGCTTTTCTCCCCCCATGCTTCAAGATTCTTTCGTTGCTTTCTAAACTTCTCAAAGTATAATGTCGTTTCTTTTTATTTCCGCCCGCCCGTCTGTCAGGCGGAATACTTTGCCATCTAGCACCGAAACGTTTCTTCAACTCGAATTCTTACTGGGCCAGAAGTTGTAAGTTTCTGGGAAACCATTTCGCCAGTCTTTGCGTGGTTTAATTACTGGTTTGAATACTGCATAAAAGTGAACCGTGATTGCCTTGGGCGTTTTTCAGAGTCCCATATTGTATTTAAATAAAATACCGATGACTCAATCTTATTAATTATATCCTTCCCTGAATATTTATGTCTCTAGTACATGTAAGGTAACCTTGTTAAGTTGATGGTACAATACAGGTTAACGCTCGTTTTGACTTCTATTTCTAAAATCTGAGATTTGGTGCTTGAGGATGAGAGTGCTTACCGACTCAATACCACTGTCCAATTAAAATGCAGCTCTGGATGTGAGTATTTGCCATCGTTGTTTGTGTGTTGGGTTTCCTGGTATACTGTTAATAACGTAAGTCTGGAGCTCACAAGGGTATAATGTGTAAATCGTCTCACAGAGATTAGTTAAAAGGTATGTTTTTGGTAGAAAAAAACCAAACGGAGAACACTATAAAGTAACAGTAACTGGTAAAGTGAAATTTTAAAACCTAAGTGACTTCTGACTTCATTAAATTTATCTTCAAGTTCCAGTTTTCGTAACCGTCGATAAAGCGAATGTGACAAAATATCCACCCTTTGAAAAAATGAACTTTAAAACAATTCTAATCAATTTTGTTCAAAGTAATATTATACGATTATGCAACAAAGTAAAAATAGATCAGTTATTAGTTCTGCGACACTAAAATAGATTGTGCGAAATCATGGCTTTTTTTCTAATTCGTTCGGAAAAACTCAGAAAGCGTTGACGTATTTTACAAAAACGGATATGAAACTCGCAAATTTAGTTTTACCTTGCCTGTGCGTTACCGATACTCTTTCGGAGAATTCTAAAGAATTCAGGTTAGCAATGCATAGTAGAAATATTCAGAGCAAAATCTCTACCTGGCCATGGCAATTAAATTATCTTCGTGAGGCGTAAATAATGTTTGGAGAGGCAGCAAAATTTCCTCCTTAATTTATGAGGCGAATAGAAGAGCGATGGCGGAGGAAACTGCTACGCATTCCGCGTCTTCTTTGAATTTTCCCTGCGTTTACTGCAGATACTAAGTGCAGTTAGCAGCTAACTGCGAGGAATATTTACTTTTTATCTTTTTTTAAACTGGTCCTATTTTGAAGGGATTGTTTTGAAAGTAAATTGCAACTCTGCAGCAATTATCGATAAAGTCATTTCAAATGGTGTCGAAGGTGAAGAACTATTTTGCTTCAAATTCGATCTCATACGCCTCTCATTACCTAAAAAAAAGAAATCTGGACATAAGTATTATATGGTTGATTCCACATTACAAATTCTAGTGGGTGTATACAAAGACACCCATTTGCTTAAAAAAGGAAATACGACAACAATCAGATACTTCTATTTTTTAAATGTAATTTTTAGTGTTTTCCCTGATTGATTTGTGCAGATATTATAGAATGTGCGCGCGTGGTTTTACACACAGACAGTACTTGTAAGTTCAAAACAATCTATAAAAAAATTCTTTTGCCTTGAACTTTCATCTTCGTCAAATGAAAAATACGTAGAGTCCGTAGTGCTGATCTTCATTTTTTTGAAAATACTAGTTCTAATTTAGGACATCGATCTGACACAGCTGACATTTTTTCAATGTTTTCTTCAGCGTCACAGTTGACTTATTTGTCAATTTCAGAATATTTATGTGCTGCATTATTTCCCTATTGAGTGTATGTAATCACAACATGCTAATTCCGCTGCTTATTTTCATACCAATTACTGGCTTGATATGCAACTTTTGTGCGACTGTTTGATATGCCATTTTCATAAGATGAATGGTGAGGAAAACGCTAATGGAGTTCTTTGCTTATTCACTCACGTAAATAATAATTCTAAATACACGTGACTGCTTTTAGAATAAACGTTCTAACGTTAATTATTGAACCAATGTTAATTATTGAACAAACAATTTTAATAATAGTACTTACGCATAAGAGGAAGTACGGGAGATATCATTTAGCTTTTCAAAGAAAAATACGTACGTGGCAGAGATGGGTAGTAATGCTTTGTTAGCTTACCACATTACACGATATTTATTTTTTCTGGCCTAGGAAATCAGTTCCCACTGGATAACAAAAAGTGACAGATTATTTTCTAGCATTAGTTATAGTATCCAAAATCACATCGTTAAAGGCAATAACCTAACTGCACAAGCTGTGCTGCTGTTTGATTACTAAGATTTGACAGATTATTTTCTAGCATTAGTTATAATACCCAAAATCTCATCGTTAAAGTTAATGACCTCCTAAGTGCGCATGGATTTAATTATTGCTTCCATGATAACCTTTCATTCTCGTTTCCTGATTTAAAAAAACTTACAAATTGAAACTATTGGCTAGAGACTTTTAAAAACATTGCTGCAATGAACACGTACATACTAGTAGCAGTTCTGTGTCATTCTCGTGACACATATTCGTCACATACTTTCGCTGCGAGCGAATGTTTCTCGGTTTCTTGGACGGAAGCGGCCGCCTCCGAGGTGCGCCGCAGGGCCGATCGTTGCTCACGCAACTGCCCGCGCCCGCTTTCGTGCCGTCACGACAGGGGTTCAGCGCCCGCCAACTTTTCGCGTGCCCCTCGCGTTCGCCCGTGTTCCTGGGGCAGGGGTCGCCAGGTCGATCCACGGGCCGGTTGGGCTTCGCGGAAGGAAGCGCAGAAATTGCACCTTTTGAATATGATTTTCAAAGTCGGTCTGCCGATGCGTTACGTCTCAAAATGCGCACCGGGAGAGGTGGCTCAGTGCATCAACTGGTCACTGCAGTGCCTCTGACCGCGAGGTTCTAGGATCGAGTCCCGACGGAGGTAGGATTTTCGACACTAGCTTTAACTAGGTCGAATTCAGTCGCTGTCTGGTGGAGAATTCTAGCGGCCGGCTGCTCTGATCGTTAGTTTTCCGTGGTTTCTCCGAACAACACCAGGCGAATGCAGGAGAAGTACCCTAACAAACGGGCCACGGAGCGCACGCGATCTTTCCTGCCTCTTCCTGGTCTCATCCTCACACACACACAGACACTAACATGCACTACACTACCACACATGCCGGAAAACCGGTTGGGGACTCAAAACATGTCCCGGCTGGGGTGGTGTCCCGCTGGTGTGAAATACCTGGTTGGGGAAAATTCCGCTAGTCGAATGTAGGTGGACCTCGGATCTCGGCATACTGTGGGGGGTAGATCACCACCATTTCCAGATGAAATATCATGCACTATACTTACGGGATTAATGATCTCAGTAGTTGACGCGCCCGGAATCACTAACAGTCAATCAATCAATCTACCAAAATATGCTGAGAGAAAACGTGAAGGGATGGAAAGTGTTTATTAACAATGTTACATCGTCGTGCCTATTACTCTACTAACGTTTAAATTGTACTGCATGTGCTATTCATCGGTAAGCGTTGTAATTTTTTTTGTAAAAAACTTTTGTAAGACCGTTATTTGTATACCTGAGACCTGTTTGAAGCTTTAACACTACAGAAATGGTTATTTTTTTCCAAATTTTAAAATTTCAGGCATTTCAGGCATTTTAGTTACACATTATATTGTGTAAACCAGCCGTCCCCACCGGTATGATGACTGGTTTGGCCAATATGGGTTTGATTTCTACAAATATTTTATTTTAGATATTTTGTTTTAAAATGAGGTGGCGGTTGAAATCAACGATATAAGTAGTTATTTAATTCAAATGAATGTTTTAAATCATTGCTTTCCATCAAAATGTGCTTTATAATTTTCATCAAAATGTTTCAAAATTGTGCCTTTTTACGGTTTGCTTTTATTTCCATTAATATTATGCGCTATTTAATTAGTTAATTACAAAAGTTCTTCGTGGCAATTTATTTCACTAATTTAGCCTTGAAAATAGAAATGACTTTGGATTATTATAAGCCAAAACATGACAAACAAGATAAACTCTTGCAGTATTTTTGTGGTTTTTACCAAATGTTAAGGACGCAACATTTTGTATGTAGTAAACCAATATTTTATTATTTTAAGCGGATCTGGCCTTGATTCACAACCTACTCATATTCATGACACGACGAAACTCTATTACCAACCCCTATCTTGGGAGAAGCATGCGAACCTTTGCAGCTCCCGTTCGTTTCCAGGACACATCTAGGATATATCGACTGGGCGCGGGTGCACCTCGGCTGCTCCGAGTGCTTGAAAAGGACGAAGCAAGGAAGAGAATCGGAGTCCTGTGCGTCGTTGAAAACTCCCATCGGTCGTGGACTTACGGGGAATTCGTGAATAAAACATGATCATTTTCCTACTGCATGCTCCAGGGACGCGCGGAACGGGCGATGTTCATGGGGAGAGTATCTCATCAAGAAATGTGAGCTCCGTGAGAAGGTTCTCTCGACTTTTTTTTTCTCCTCAAGTCCGTTCTACGAAGTTTCGTGGCAGGCAATTTCGTTGAGTAGAGATGTAATATAGACCAGACAGGTGTTGTTTTACTTCGTGGACCCTGAGTGTGCGCGCACTTTCTTTCCTCGGCTGTTCGTTATTAGATTAGAAGTGTACCTGGGCGTTTTCTCTACGTCGGTCCTTCTTGTAATCTTTTTGCTGCATATTTTTCTTGAAATTTTGTAGCCTGAAATTCTACATTATAATGTAGCAAAGTGATAGCGTTTTATGATTTTATCCTTATTTTTGCATTCATAATTTTTAAACTTAGAAAATTCGAAGTGTTAAAACTTTTAAAATGTGTTTTTTGAAAGTATATTGCTAGGAATCTAAACGAGCTTTCACGCTGTACAATATAATGTTCAGAAAACTTTTTGTCCCAATTTTTTATTTTTTTGCTGTCAACTTCAAAATCGTAAAAACTAGTTTTTGTTATGTAAAAAAAGACAATGTCTATCACATTGATAGTCGCTCAGTTTAAACGTATTAGTTTAATAACAGCCATTACTAGGTTATAAAATAAATGAATCAAATTGTTGCATTCGAATGACAGATCGTAGTAAACTAAGAAGTGACAATTGTGATTTCCTTTACAAAACTAGTGGTAATGCGTGACATACTGAAACGTTTCCTTCTCTTCGTGTTATTACGCAACATTTACTCAAATGTTTATGAACAGTACATGACATTATTTAAAGATCTACAATTGAATGCAGTTATGCAGAAAACATCTAACTTACAAGAATAAATGTAGTTGCAAAATGACTTGAAAAGTTGGGACATAAAGTTGGGACAAATTCTGAGCAACTAGGATGCTCGCCGAAAATTAGCTATGTGTGGGATGTAGCTGTTGAAACGTTCAAAATATTCTACATCTTCACTGCACTGAAAATAGAAGAAAAAACGAAATATAGTTCCATATCGTTCATTATTAAGTCTAGAAGACGAATTTAATAAGGGAAGTTTGTACATTATAGAACTATACAATCTCTATTCCATGTAAACTCAAGAGTTAAAAATCTTTCTGAAAATTTAATGGGAATGTTTTTTATTTCCCCGAGATCTGTACACGAAAGGCGTAGGGAAATATGACGAAGTCCTATTGTTCACCTTACCTTGAAATCTTAATGTCCCACATAATTATAACCATTGACGTTTTTGAATGAATCTGAACCTGTCACACAATTGCTAGACATTCCATTGACATCGCTCACGCATTTTGTTTATGAAAACACTCTTCGAATTTCGAAAGAAAACTCGCTATTCTGTTCTGAATGATCTTTTATATATCTTAATGATCTTCGGAATGGCAAAACTAGATCTTACTCCTGACATATTTATCAAGTGTCCGCTCAAAATCTTCACATCTAACAGAGTTAGATGTTCATTGCTATTCCTCCATACTACAGTAAAGGGAGGAAAAGTAAAAGGACTGTTCGAAGAAAATGATGTAGACAAAGGTTAATGTTTTTCTGTCATACCATTTCACATCCCTTTCTAGCAAATTTATGTTCTCTCAAACGAGAATTGCCAAGAATAAACTAATTAATGAAATGGGATATTTGGTGGAAACCTAGTAAAATGAAAATCAGAGGAAATGAATGCATCCCGTGCCTTCAACTTCCCCTCTTAAGTCCAAACTAATTTCACATGTAACGATCTAGTTTAAGAAAAGTAATTACAATATCTAATGAACCGATAGTCAAATTCGGACGAATCTGGACAAGATATGCTCATGTTCTCATCATTATAAAATGTATTTTACTGGATATTAACTTTCACAATTTTTTCAATTTTTTACAAGTTAATTGAGAATTACTAACAGTTAAAATTAATATTTAAATATAAAAAGCTACAGGTAATAATATAAATCCACCACTATACAAAATTAACGTCATTCCCGACAGAACCGACTTTAAAAATACAATGAATATTATTTAATTAAGAGAAATTTTATTTATGTCGTTCAGTTTCTGATTTAAGTACGAATATCGTGCGGTGTTGCATTATGGAACAGGCGAGCCACAAAATACTTAACGAGAGCCCGCCGTCGTCAGACGTAAAAAGTTCAGGTAGCTGCGCTGTAAAGCAACCCCGCATGAGGAAGTGCTAGCCGGTAGCTTCAGGAATTGCTTCACCAGTGGTGGCAGACGCTTGGCCTCCTGCAGGTATATTGCTGCAGGCGTCAGGTGCGGGGTCGTTGCAGGTAGGTTGCAGATGTGCGCTCCAGCGTAACATTCGTGGTGGAACTCGCCGACCCTTTTCAATGTAGCATGTAACGTAGGGGATCCCTCATACATGTTTTGTAAGATAGAGAACAAACATTAATAAAATAGGCATTTTCTTTCAAATGATACCAAATTTTCTTGGTACTACATACCACTTTTTTTACACATTCACGAAGTCAATAAAGAGAAGCGAGGTAAAAAACGGACTGTAATGAAAAAGTTTTATTCAAAGGAGAATCAAAAATTAATGCAAATATTTTAATTGTTTAGTCTTAAAAAGGGATATTATATGAATAACAAATATTTAGACTTTTTAGTAGAAAAAGACTGACGTTTTTCGAGACATTACGATATTGATTTGCAAACAGCTAGTTTTCTGCATAAACATATTTTAAATAAAGTAATTTACCTTTCTTGTTTCCTTTTCATTTACTTAGTAATAATTAGTTTCATATGAAACGTGCAACTATATTTGAATAGTGTCAATGAACAAGTTTAGAAGGGAAAGCATGGAGAAAAAGTAATATCAATAAAGGTAGATAATTGTGAAAACTACTGAAAAAATTAACAAAGTGTATTTAATAAATCAAACTTGGAATCGAGGGGTTTTGTATTAAATCTACTTGTGTCGAATGGTTAAGCTAGGTAGTCCTGTTCTCTCCTTCAAAGTAACCTGAAGGTAAGGCGTTGTAAAAACTCTTTGAAGTGGAGACGACACAGCTCTCAAGACAACTTAAAACCCAGATGGTTTCGTATTCATTGGATAAGGGTTTTATCATTCGGAGATCAAAAGCATTTTCATTTTCGAATTGGCGTTTGCAGTTCAACGAGTCAGACGGTAATCGTTTTCCCTTTATGGACGACTCACGGGCGTCTCCTTCCATCAATTCGAATCAGCTACCGCGGTGGCTCAGGGCATCAATTGATGTCACTGCAGCGCCTCTGACCGGAAGGTCCTAGGTTCGAGTCCTGACAAGGGCAGGATTTTCGACACTAGCTTTTCAGCTAGGTCGAATTCAGTCGCTGTCTGGAGGAGAATTCTAGCGGCCGGCTGCTGTGATAGGTAGTTTTCCGTGGTTTCGCCAATCAACTCCAGACGAATGCCGGAGGAGTACCCTAACAAACGGGACACGGACCGCGCGTGATCTATCCTTCCTCTTCCTTGTCCTATCCTCTCCCCTTAGACACACTAACATGCACTACACTACCACATATTCCGGGAGACCGGTCGGGAGCTAAGAGCTTGTCCCGGCTGGGGCAGTGCCCCGCTGGTGGGAGAGTCCTAGTTAGGGGGAAACCCCACTAGCCGATGGTAGGTCGGCGCCGGATATCGCCATCCAGCGGTGGAAGATCACTATCTCCCGAGAAATAGCATGCACTACACTCACGGGACTCATGACCAAAGCCGTTGACGCGCCCGGAAACACGAAAAAATCCAAATCAATCAATCGAATCAGCTGTTTCGCTCGCGGGTCGAAAGGCGCGTCAGAGCTCTCGGGAGCCGAAGGAGTAAACGGATGAGCGAAGGCCCGCGCAGCGTGTGTGCGGCGACGTGAGCGCGTGGGAGTGAAGATGTGGTGACGGGTGGGTGAACTCGTTCGCGCGCGAGGAGGCGGCCTACAGCCACGAAACATCTGGCGAACGGACGGGCAGGAGAAATTCGATCCGAGTGGAAACGCAGCAGCAGACGTCAACGTCGCCCACAGGCTGAAACGTTGCAAAGGCGCGCCTAGGAAATGAAGAAAGAGAAGGGCACCTATGATGTATTTGTTTATAAATACTAAAAGTTTACCGTTACGAATTCAATGAAACCTTTGCGAGGCATAGTTTTTTTATTGTACTCAATAAAACACTGTAATATTTAAATGCAGTCATATGCATTTTCTAAAATTACGGCTTAAAAGTAGTTATACATTTGCGAAAGAAAAATTGCATTTATTTATGAAACATTATTGGGAATTCATGGAAGTTTTAAGGAAACAATATTAAGTAATGTATTAATTCATTATTCTGTAATATTGTAATCATTCTATTATACAAAATGCCCTAGTTATGTTAAAATTGTTAAAATTTGTATTAGTCAGTATTTTGTTAAACATGATTTCATGACTTGGTCTAAAATGGTACCTTGAACTATCAAAGAACCTAAATAAATAAATGATTAAATTAATATAAAAAGAAAAAATACCTGTATAATAAATCCATTTATGATACTATAAATGTAAGTACAGATGTAAATGTCTTTGCGACATCTCTTGTCAGGAAAAATAAGCCTTAAAATTAAAAATTATTCTTTAAAAGAGTTAACTACAAGCCTTCTATAATGTTATAAAAATGTGTTTTATATGATACTAGGAGAAAAATCCACCAAGGACGACATTGAATATGAAAAAATAAAATTGCTTTCTCAGTTTTAAAATGATCCTACGACTGCTTTCTAGGTGTAGGTTATTTGGAGGCTTAACAACCGGTCCCAAACGTTTGGACGTTCACAGTAGTAGATGAGGGGGCCCCGTTTTCAAAATTGACCTCGCTTCCAAACTTTCTTGATCCCTGCACCACTGTAGGTGGTCTGGGAACTTCACAATCCGTTCCGAAGGTTAGACTCTTAGCTCTTTACGTATTATTTTTATTATTATTATTATTATTATTATTATTATTATTATTATTATTATCATTATTTAAGTATATTTCCTAACGAGGTGATCTATAGCGGTAACCGGAATCTTTTAAGAATCAAGGTGCCTGCTTCGCTTGCAAACTCTGGCGGTCAGGAGTTGATGTGAAACCATATAATTAAAAATGTCCAAACAGTGCGTGCAGCGCTCCATGTCCATCAAACAGCCTTTTGCATTGTGTGAATGTGACAGTTGCAGACGACGTTAGTTCAGCAGAGATCAGTCCAATTGCAGAGATGACCACAGGAACTACATCAACAAACACTAACCGCCACATATCGCTTAGTTCAATAGCCAAGGCCTGGTATTCCCGCTTCTTCTTGGCAATGGAGGCAGCTGTATTTCGGTCTAAAGGAATAGTCATGACAACAATTATCCCATTACGTGAAATATTGTCGACCCAAATTTGGTATGTCTGGTCTGTTGGCCTCAACCCTGCCATCTGTGATGACTGCAACATTCCAGAAGGCCATGCTCCGTTTTGTCATAATAATAAGAAGGAAGAAGAAGAAGAAGAAGAATACACTTAAATATTCTTCTGGCAAGTGTTTCGTAAATACTCTTTTATCTGTCTTGCTCGATACTCCAACCTCATAGTTTTCCAAGCTTCTTTTCCTTCATTTGGGACTCCACCTAGAATGTACATGACCTTGAAATTGGTAGTTCTTGAGTATCCCCGTGATGGTGCAAGCTAAAACGGCGGCGTATCTACTACCAGGTAGGTCTCTCTTGGCGGAGAGGACAAAGGTGAGGGGTCAAACGAAGAGTTACTTCAAAAGAGGATCTCATAGTGGAAAGGATCTCGGTATATCGAAGTCCCAACATCTGAATAGCCTGTACAACTCTTAAAATGCGGCTAGACGAAACACTGTAACTTGTATACTTCAAGGAAGTAACCGGAAAACGTTAATTATATTTTATTTGTTAAAAAATTGTTTGTTAACATGTTTATTTCGAAATTATCGAATACCTATGAATTACGTTCCGTGTCACTTCATCTCCATGTCCATCATTCAAACACCCTAGCACTGGCAGCGCCCTTATCTTCTCAGAAATCATCATTTGCTTGCTGTAGGAGCTTTAGGGAACGTCATCACCCAATTTCCCGGCAACATTTCACATTTTCCATTGTCCTTTATCTATTCGCAGTTTTTGCTCACTGACTGTTAAAACATGCCTCTCCTCCTGGTGTTAGCGGCTAAAATCGGTTGCAAGCTGAGCACCGTCTGAGTGGTCGTAATTTTTCTCCCTGAAGGATAAATGAGCGGCTTGTCAGAATTCAACAGCGGAAACGCGAACAACGTAAGGAAACAAGTATTCGCTGTCTGGCCACGTTCGGTGTGCGAACAAAACGACGTTAACTCATGTCATGCCTGACAGAAAAAGACGTTTTGGTCGAGAGGAAAACCGTTTTTTTTTATGGGTTTGTTTTTCGGTGTTGTTTAACAGATGGAGGTGATATATTGATGCCACAATTTGTATAGTTGGGGAAAAAATTGAAAATTGATGATAGATTTCATTCAATTAATTCGAGAACACTCGGTGAAAGGAGTCGTAATATTATTAAATTAATGTAATATTTCTATTGTTATACAACGATATAATGATATAGACGAACAGACACATAAACATTTAAAATAATTATATTACCCAAATTGGTCCATAGTGGGTGACTGCAATTCTTCTTTAGTGTGTCAAAAGTGTGTTAGTGGTCATAATATGTTATCAACAATGAATAACCGAATATTCCTAAGACTGGTTTTATCAGATCCTTACAACCATATATAATACCATGGATAGCACGTCTCATATGCTGTTATTAGTGCTTCTAATTTACATAATGTTTTAGCCTTAAGATGAGAAAAAAAATAATCCTCGAAACTGTCGCAAAAGAATAATAATGATATAATAATATAGACGAACAGACATACAAACATTTAAAATAATGTAATACTTGTCGGCATATTCTTATTTAAATAATTCACCCGTCGTTATTATGTCTTTCTCGTTTTTCAGCAATTTTAATTTATGGATTATATAATATTTAATTAATAAATGAGCGATAATTGGATCATTCCACGCAAAATCGCACATTCACATAACATCACTACTTTTTAGAGACTTGAAATTTTATGAGGTCTAAAGTTGAAAATATGAGGCACATATTTTTTTTTATTTTTTTCCCCTCTCACCCGTTTCAGAAATATTACCAATTATTTTTTCCCAAGAAATACGCTCGCGCTTTTAAACTTTTTTGCGCAAAAACAGTTTCCTTGAAAAAATTAAATTACACTTCAATTTAACTTAAAATGATATACTTTCATGCGATGTAAATATAATTTTTTATACATTTTATTTAAATATTTAAAATATATTTTAATTTTTAAAATGCAATTTTTTATATTAGGTCAACACTTAAATTAATTGTACAATATACTCATGTATTACTACATTGATGTTGTATAGATCTCCAAAATTTGAAAGTAGGACACATAAATAACATTTTAAAAAATATTTTGTTCACCAGAGCACGTAGGGTGTTCCCCCCGGACTCGCTGCTCGATTTACGGGGCGTCAATGTCACGACGCATCGTGACGTCCAAACATAAAGCAAGCGAGAGACTTTTGTCATGTATTAAATCACGGAAACACACATAGGTCTCAAATGAAAGTCTTCTGACGAAATGTGACTGTTAAGTTTATTTATAAACTACTGACACTGCTAATATCTACCTGAAACAGAGGAGCCTTCTTTCTCAAATATACTGAGTCAATGGTGTAAACGGACGAATTCGCGAAACATGTGGTCGTTCCCCGAAGTTAGTAACCACAGATAACCTTACAATAATATCAATAACATTGCTATTTGGATTTTCTTAATATGAAAATATTTAATTGCAGAAGAAGTGTACGTTTAGCTTGCTACAACTAGTATTTAATAAGTAAATAAATAAATAGTATTCTTGTGAAGTTGACAATTGCCTGTTTGCCGTCAAAAAATTTATATGTATTGGAAAAACTGGTTTTCAAAATTCCTTCTTGTGACGAGTCAAGTAACGTTTTTTCAAGGAAGTGAGAATCGACCATACTTGTTAAGGCCGCAAATATGCTGGGCAGTGACGTTTGATAAACGTGCACCGCTGGGCCGTGGTCATCCTAACGTATCGCCTGAAACGAGCGATTAAGAAACTGACCGAGTAAGTTTGTCTTCTGTTTCTTCTGCTGTCTTCGCCTATCGTTTGCCGTCTTCTGCTCTCTTCACGAGGCAAAAATAAAATTTTACGCTAGGAGTTTTCACTGTCAGTGTGATTTCTTTTTTAAAATTATTCTTTCGTACTATTCAACCTCTATGTCGCTGACCTTCCCACACTTAATAAAATCACGATTGCTCAATTTGCCGACGGCACAGCCATATTTGCCTACGGTACAACCCTCACTGAGTTAAGAACCCACTTACAACTTTATTTAATTATGATACACAGCTGGGCTGCTAAACTTAAAATTCAACTAACTTCTAACAAAACCGCTGCAAAAATATTTACTTTAAGACCCCCACTCTCGCCCACTTCCACTCACACTAAATAACAAATCAATAGAATGGTACCCCCCCCCAATAAATCTGTAAAATATTTAGGCTTATATCTTGATACCAAGCTAACTTGGGGAAAACATATAAATGCCAAAGTGACCTAAGCTAAAATAAAACCTGCACAACTACGACCACTGATTTACAGAAACAGCCCAATACAATATAAATCAGGCATAGCAATTTACAAGACAATTTTAAGACCATTAATGTTGTACACCAGCCCAATTTGGATCAATTCTGCTAAAACTAACATCCATAAACTACAAGTCCTCCAAAATAAATTCTTAAGAATAGTTGCTCATGCCCCATGGTATATAATCAACAATCAACTTCACAACGAATTTAATTTGGAACCCATTGAACAATACATCACATATCTGGCCACCAACTTTTATCATAACCTACCTCAAATCCCAGCCTTATCACTATTCAAACTAGCCAAAACCCCCAATTACCAAACACGAATCAAAAACAAATATCCATATCACATATTCTTAAAAAAATTTGCATATTTAGATCCAGACTGAGGACCCGAAAAGGGATTTCCTCCCCTTTGTAATTAGCATGTAAGATTATATTAAGGTTAGCATATAAGTCTGTAAATACATATGTATAGTTATTTTTACTGAGCTATATAAATTCTTCAAAAATTAATAAATTAAAAAAAACTAGTAGATGTAATTCAGAGACTGCTGTGAATTAATGTCTTAGCTACTCTGCATCCTTTTGTGCTATACTTTAGAGAAAGCAAAGCTTTTAAAAATTTAAAAATATTTTTCTGGATGCCTGAAACACGACACGAAATCAATCCACTCTTTTCCGTGTAAACTCATAACTCTTCTCAATTAAGCTTATGGCAGTGTTGACAGACATATTTTTCGGATGGGGTCAGTGTCTAGTATTACAAAACAACGCGAGTTTATGCTTTCACAAACATGCCTTCAATGTGAGTGCTGAAGGGCATTTCTTCCCATCGCAACGTCTTATGGAAATGGATCTTACGGCGTAATGAGGGGCAACTATAAAATTCTCAATAAAAGCTAGCCTTCAATCCTGACAGGAACCTATTCATTTATCCAGGAAGTTATTTAAGTGAACTGATGATAATGCGAAGAACATTACCTTTATATTTTACAATTAGATACAATAGTATTTTTTTCAAATTTATAAACTGTCGAGTTTGGGGAGAAATTAAAAAAATAAAAATAGAAACGGTCAAAAAATGTTTTTTTTTTATTAATAAATTCAATACGTACATCAAATGAAAGATTATCTCTTGTTATTTAATGACGCAAAATATTGAATTTTCATCACAATTACAACACGAGTTAAAAATGATTAACTTAAATGATGCGAGCATTATTTCGAAAACTTTGAAAATTAATGTAATCTCAAAAATTATATTTGAAAAAATGAAAAGCACGTGTTTCATATTTTTGTTTATACTCTTTACAGAAAAAAGTTTAAAAATCTGGGACGTGAAAGTTAAATTTTCCTTAAAATTGTGCGATTTGATGTGGAATGACCTAATTATATTTTGTAGTTCACAGGATTATTTTCAATACCGTAAAAACTTTACTAACCATAACAGAAAGCGTGATATACGCAACACTGAAATGATTATTAGGCAAATTAATTTATATTTCCACAGAGGTAATTGCGGGCATTTATTTCTAAATTAATAACGAGTAATTGGTTTCGTAATTGCTTGATAGCGAATTCCGTCATGACGATGTTGCAACAAATAGTTAGCAAATGAGCAAATAGTTTCACTCTAGGAACTAGATTATTTAGCCGCAAGAGTCCCACTTCATTATACACAAACATTATTGCAAGCAAAATACCGTCATTTCATCTAGGGAATGCGTTCTTCATTGAAATGCAGAAACAAAATTTCATTTCAGTTGTGGGAACAAAAAGTAATATTTGATTCAACTCTGAAATGCTTTATTCAATTGTATTTAAATAAATTTCATCTTTATTGACGTAAAACCACAGTACCTCACTAAATGAGGGATAGCATTCTTTTCACGAGAATTTTCGCTTTATCTAAATATATGAGGGGAAAACAACAATGTATTTTTAGCTTCAGAATTACTTAATATATTTGAAATGCTCTTTTTGTTTAAAATGTGAAGAACGGGTTTGAAATTGAATACTGAAGTACAGTGATTTGTTATTCTGTTTGTCCCTTCAATTATTATAATCTTAACGAACTTGATAGATATTCAGCAACATGCTGATCTGCTTTGAAATGCATTTGTTTGCTTTGTATTATTATAATATGTTTGTGAATTATTTCATCTGAGAAAGCAGAGTTTTCAGTTTTCCATTTTCACATTATCAATCAATTCAAATAATTATTTAACCTTTCAAATATTATTTTTATCGAAGTAGCTTATATCGTTTATATAATTTAATTGTGAGTGGACGCATCGGATATCTGTATGTAGCAGTTACACAAAGACATTCGTTGTAACCGCCCACGACTAAATTAAATGGATGTTGTGGAAAATTTAGGGTGAATTTCTCACCCAACAAATCCTTTAAATAATTATCGACAAAGATGATGGAAAATTGCAACTGATAAAAAAATATGCCTGAAGAATCCGAACAAAGGATTCGAAACGTTGTGTAAATTTTAATAAGAATAAAGGATCTGTTTAATAATTGATTAAAATGTTTCTACTTTAAATAGGCATCAATGAATATTAGATATTTTGAGAACATTTTGAAAATGTTGAGGCTTTGTGTAAAGTTCTCTCCAAAATCTAAATATCCATTTCAAGTTCAAGGAGTAGCGACAGCTACAATTAGGGAATATCAATTTTGGTAATACTGCCTACGGTTTAGCTGCTAGCAGACAAGCGAACAGACAGATGGATGGACGGACAGACGTTTGCCTCAAGCCAATTTTCGGATATCTAGGATCCACAAAACCTGGATTCTGACTCAACGTGTTATAGGAAGTAATTTACTACATATTGGAACAAGATTTATCTACTTTTTCGGAATCATGGCCCTAGAGGTTTTCTGTAAAAAATTCGCCGCTTTTTTGCTGCAGCATTACAATAATTTCTTTATACTACATACATAAGTGTTATGCGAGAAAGTAAAAACTCGAAACAATTTTTGGGAAAATTTTGAAAATTGTTTTAGTGATTGCCTGTGTAGTACCTATAATTTTTTAAAGATTCATTTTAGATTCGGCCTAAGTGGCTAAATTGATAGTAAGTACCAATAAATTGACTAGACTATGAGGGGATTGATAAATTGAGAAAATGTAAACAAAGTCTTTAAAGGGGTCGATAGTAGCAGCTGGGATGAGGATGAAGGAATACTGAAAATCTAGCCTAGACAAAGAGCTAAGAAAACTAACTAGCGCGAGAAAGTCTTTGTTATTCTGTAGCATCGCTAGTTTGTGTCTGAGTAATTTACATGACCAAGTCACACTTTTCTATTCTTTTTATTAGTAAAATAGCTGTAGTTCTGGAGTTTAGGTATATTAAATTATCGATTATTTGTTTTTTCTCTGAGTCACAGAAGAGTGAAACTATTGTAAAATTTCGTGTTTAGACATTATTTTTGTTTCTTAATAGATATTAAATATCAAAGTATATGTAAAAGAAAACTATTTTTATCTCATATCTAGCAAAATATATTTAATAGACAAGTTTAACAGAAACAACTTCATCTTGATTCATTCCTAAATACGATGCTTGCCGAGTTACACTTGTATACTGTCGATACCTCCCAAGTGTAGTAAAAATGCTGAAACACTTCATCCCCAGGTTTGTATATTTCATTCCCCTCCGACATTTCATTCTATGTTTTCAATTTTATGTACTATTTTTTGTTATATTCCGAATAAATATTGTAAACATTCTCCCATTACAACTATTTTGCAAGCATATTAATTTGTAAATAGCACTGGGCCTCCAGACAGGCATAATAAAGGTAGAAATGTGAAGGAAAATGGATTCGTGGTTTTTCTGATCCCAATTCATAAATTTTGAAAGAATATCATTGACTTGTTTTATAGTTTTGGCGTTGTGCCATGTTGTATCACGGAAATGAAATTTATTTCTCGCAAAGTTTAGGAAACGGTGTTATCAATCGTATTCATGCAAAGATATTTCTTAAAAATGCTGCTTATTGCTGAAAGCTTGTCTGAAAAAACCTTAAGGAATTTTTCTTGTCCTAATTAATTACTTAAAAGACGTAAGCGAAACGAATTACATTTATTATCCTATGTATGTTTCGGGCAAAACATTAACAATAATACATACAATAATAAAACCAATATTTTCCAGAAATTGAATTTACTTTCCTTGGCCATCTGATGTGACTCGGGAAACGTTTTTTGCTATCGGAGATATTCGCTTTAGGAAATTCCAGGCTTTCCCCAAGGGAACAGTCACGCGACTTCTCTTGTCGAATGTAGAATATCTAATATAACTCACCAAGGTCAGAAAATCCGAACGTCAAAATTGAAAATCGATTGAGAGACTAAAATAAAATGTCAAGAAAACGATAAGAAGAAAATAAAAGGTAATGAAATGGATCGATCAACGAAAGAAAAATGGGCATTTATTTCTTTTGATTCAGCTTAAAACGTTTCAAGTACTTCAAACTATGAATATCTTATTGGTTTTATACAACTCTGGCACATACTGTTTACGTATATTGCACTAAATAAACTGCTTGAACATAAGGCATCGAAAGGGTAATGTTAGCTACCTGCCATGCTTTATGCTTTCTTGCATTATGCTCAATCCTTGAAACTAAGCACTATAGTATTCTTTCATCAACATCTTCATCAAGGCCACGTCGTATTCTTGCATAAAGGTAAATTCGTAGTAGATAACATTAAAATGTTTTTCAACAATCATTTTAACATATCATTTTATGAGTATTAAGCGACAGTTTCCGAAGAATGTTTATTTCAATGCTTTGCACACAATTCACGGGATCAGTTATGTATTACTCAGCTAATTCATTATTTCAATGTGAGTTATATTTACTGCCAACGGCATCTGATGTCTGCACCCAATCTCTAAGAGTGGTGAGAATTTGTTTAAATGAACGTCTGTAAAAATATGCTCATCCATTTTTCAGTATCATGGGTGCTGTCAGAAAGGTAAACACGATAAAAGAGACAGACGATTGGGGTACGTAAGACTCAACATTTCGTTGTTAAACATAAATGTTATTCATTAAATTCCCACAAAGAATTCTAGTAAAGTTTATTCCTTTCTCTTACTAGTAATATTAAAACATATACCGAAGATTTCCACGTTACAATTTTTCTCTTATTTTATTAATTAAAAATATTCATATTCATTAGAAAGCACAAGACTTGATCACAAGATCCTCTCTGAGTTCTCAACATAGGGTCACGGAGCAGTCTTCTTTACAGTTTCTCAACACGACACACTATATGACGAGAACTAATAGCAGTAACAATACTCGAAAACTTCATCCAACTCGCTTCTGAAAGATACAAATAACAGCGTTGCCAAAATTCGCCCTTCGGCCACCAGAGCAGTTCGTGCTCGTGCATGCTTGTGCAGCACTCTTGACACCGCCGCCAGCACAGCCCTCGCGCGTAACTGATCGCTCCCTCATAAATAATCGACGTCGCGTCCAGCCCAGCGCACAGATACGCCGCCCCAGCTCACCCGGCACGCGCTCCGGAATTCCGGCGATCAGGCGGCCGAAAAAGGGTGCGGTTGGGGGCAGCCCGCTACAGTGGACTCACAACTGTGCATGAGCGCGGCGTAGAAGGAAAACACAACATACAATTTATCATATATAGAGAGATCCTTCTTCAAAGCATTGATTCATCTTCAGAACTGCCATAATAGTTATATTTTCAGTAAAAGTTCGTTAGAATTGGATTTGAATGAAGTCATAAAATACGTTTTATTTCGAGTAAACCGGCGTTGGCCGGATGTTTCTATATTACAATCATCTTTTTAACCAAAACGGGATTAATTCTATCAATAGTGTAAAATGGAGGTAATTATATTTACAACCCCGCACTCGCCACTTCCCTCCATTTCGTGACGTCCCGCTTCACGCCGACCTGCTTCACGCTGGCACGTTTCATGCTGACACGCTTCACGGTGACCCACTTCACGCCGACCTGCTTCACGCCGATACGCTTCACGCCGTCCCGCTTCGTGCCGACCCGCTTCACGCCGATCCGTTTCACGCCGCCCCGCTTCACGCCTCCCCGCTTCACACCGCCCCGCTTCACGCCGCCCCGCTTCACGCCGACCCGCTTCACGCCGACCCGCTTCACGCCGACCCGCTTCACGCCGACCCGCTTCACGCCGACACGCTTCATGCCGCCCCGCTTCACGCCGACCCGCTTCACGCCGACCCGCTTCACGCCGCCCCGCTTCAAGCCGCCCCGTTTCACGCCGACCCGCTTCACGCCGATCCGCTTCACGCCGCCCCGCTTCACGCCGCCCCGCTTCACGCCGCCCCGCTTCACGCCGTCCTGGCAGCCTGGCCACATTCCACTCTCCTTGCTCCGCATGATCCCTGTCCCCGTCCTGCCGCGTTCTGCTTTTCCTTTTACCCATCCCGCCCGACCACGCTTCTTTCGGGGTCGTCCCGCCCCAATCATGCTTCCCTCGCCGCCACCCCCCCCCAATACGATGTATTGCGGATTCCATAACAAAAAGCACGTTTTTGTTGACAGTTGATGAGCTGCTGGGAATGTCATTTCCTTTTTCTTCATCTTTCTTTTCACACTACGTCGGGACTTTCGTTTACGTCACGTGTGTCTCTTATCTTGCATTCTTCAATTCTACTTCAACACCTCAATGATTTACACATCAGGGACCTTGGCAAGCGACTACCGCTGCGAGTGACCGTGGATGTCTGCTCAACACTTAAGTTCTGGACGCTGGGCGTGCAGAAAAGGAGTTTTTGATTTGAAACGCCTTCCATACCTGTACGTAGCCAATCGCTTGCTAAAATTTAATAAAAACATGTAACATTATTACGTACACCCTTGCCACCGTCCGAGAACGTTACATAAGCAGCTAGAGCTTGTCTCGGCTGGGGCGGTGCCCCGTTGGTGGGAGAGTCCTGGTTATGAGGGAACCCCACAAGCCGAAGGTAGGTCGGCGCCGGATCTCGCCATCCGGCGGGGGAAGATCACCGCCGTCTCCCGAGAAAAAAACATGCACTACACTAACGGGACTAATGACCAAAGCAGGTGACGTGCCCGGAAACACGAAAAAATCAATCAATCAGTACATAAGCAACGTCTTACGAGAAACTTTACTCTATCACGCACCAGACGCGCGCGGCGTTCTTGCTTCACGCGTAATGCAATCGGAGCGGTACACTTAACATCACGCTCTGCACAACTAGTATCTAGAGAAAACGTGCAAAACAAACGGGCTCAGTGCGTATAGGGAGCGACTACAATTGTACTATTACACCGTAAAACTCCCACTAAAAACACATGTAACGCGCTGTGTAAGCACGTTAGGTTTTTTTGTGACAGCGTGGACGTTGGGTATTAATTAGCTACGTTTTGATAATTACACAAACTCAATGGGCTTTAAGAATGGCACCGGGAGCGGTAGCTCAGTGCATCAACTGATGTCACTACAGCGCCTCTGACTACGAGGTTCTAGGTTCGAGTCCTGACAGCGCAGGATTTCCGACACTAGCTTTTCAGCTAGATCGACTTCAGTCGCCGTCTGGAGGAGAATTCTAGCGGCCGGCTGCTCTGATCGGTAGTTTTGCGTGGTTTCTCCGATCAACACCAGGCGAGTGCCGGAGCAGTACGCTACCAAACGGGCCACGGACCGCGCGCGATCTTTCCTTCATCTTCCTTGTCCTATCCTCTCCCCTTACACACACAATTACACTAACATGCACTACACTACCACATATTCCGGGAGATCGGTCGGAAGCTTAGCGCTTGTCCCGGCTGGGGCGGTGCCCCGCAGGTGGGAGAGTCCGGGTTAGGGGGAAACCCCACTAGCCGACGGTAGGTCGGCGCCGGATCTCGCCATCCAGCGGGGGAAGATCACCGCAATCTCCCGAGAACAAGCATGCACTACACTTACGGGAATAATGACCAAAGCCGTTGACGCGCCCGGAAACACGAAAAAATCAATCAATCAATTGATGCTTGAGGAAAGTTACCACTTCGGAAATGTTGGCCTCCCGCTGCTAGATACACACATTTATTGCGTTTATTTATGGCAGATACATATTAAATTAAATGTAAATGTTTACACTTTAAAGTCGTTTACGTGTGAGAAACTGCAACATCACTGTTGAAATACATAAGTCATTTGAACTTTTTTTAAATGTGTATGGATTTTGGGAGAGACGATTAATGAGGATCATCAAACATAAACGCAAAAGGCTTGGAATCCACATATTTAACGTGTGATAGGGATAGGTGAATAGGATTATCGAATCTATTGTTTTATTTCTTTGCAAACGTGTTCAGTTTAACTGTAAATGCTAGAGAAAATACTATTTTGAAATGCTTTAATTCACTATTGGTAATATGAACACATTCGTTGTTCTCTCCCCCTAATAAGACATTATCTATCTAATCTATATATCTAATCTATCTGTCTAATACATCTAATATATCTATCTAATGTCTATCTAATCTATCTAATCTGTCTATCAAATCTATCTAATCTGTCTATCTATCTATCTATCTATCTATCTATCTAATCTGTATATCTATCTATCTATCTAATCTGTATATCTATCTATCTAATCTATCTATATAATCTATCTATCTATATAATCTATCTATCTATATAATCTATCTATCTATATAATCTATCTATATAATCTATCTATCTAATTTATCTATCTAATTTATCTATCTAATTTATCTATCTAATTTATCTATCTAATTTATCTATCTAATTTTTCTATCTATCAATGCTTTTATGTATCTAATCTATCTATCGATCTATCTATCGATCTATCTATCTCTATTACGATCTATCTTTATGTCTCTCCATCTTTCTCCTCTCTCTCCTCTCTCTTCTCTCCTTCCCTCTCCGCTCTCCCTGTCTGCACGCGCCTTCTATAACACGGAGCTTCAACCCATCTCCAATGCAGCGCCGCCGCCGTCGCCGCCGCCGCCGCCGCGTGCGCGCAAGGCGGAGTCGCCGAGTGCCCGGAGGAGCGGTGCGCTGTCGTCACAGGGGCGTCGTTTCCCGGCGAGCGTTCAATTCTCGAAGATCGATACGTCGGCGGTCGGACGCCGCGCCGTCTCGCGCATTCATCATGCGAATGGGGCGCGCGCCGCCTCCGCCCAGATTGCATCGCCTCTGCCGCCGCGCCGTCACTTCGCGAGTGCTCGCACATTAATTGAGCGCGCCACAACCAAATCTCAAAGTATAATCGTATTATGATGCTTTTCTGCGCGCTACATTTATCCCGGATTAAAGAGCGGAGGGATGAAAAGGATGGAGCATGTTTTCGAAGTGTCGCTCGTCTCATGTTGGTGGCGAGTTTGTGTAACGTCCGCTGGAGTTTTATGAGTCTGTTTGCGGTTCGGTGGAGTGTTCTTAATGTGTGACATTGCCTTCGTCTCTGTTCGGGATCGTTTCGGATGAAGTAATTGAGAATTTGTGGGAGGCGACCGGTATCTTTGGAGGAGAGAAATGCGGGCAAGATCGTGCTGTCATCTGAATTCCGTGCAAGCGTCTGCCTTCTACTAGCCATTCAATTTTTGAAAAATGCTCACCGTTGCTGAACTTCTTATTTTTATGAGACATGATTACAAATTATTCAGAATAAACGTATGGCAATTATATAATAGGGCAGAATTTGGAGGGGGCGTTATTTTACATATTTGAAACTAGACGAAACATCTTGATTTCTAAGGTTCTAATTTTAAAAATAAGTCCCTATTTCATTAATGTGTTCATTACATTTTTACAGAAATCATTAAAATTTCTCAGTTTAAAGTCGAATGACCACTTGCCTTTTATTAACGATCAACAAAAAACGTCCATGACTTCATTGCCATATCTGTTATCAGAATTCATTACATGTGATAGAAAATAGTTAAAAATAATCATACTGCAATGCAGGAGTTGAAGAACACTTCATTTTACCATTTTTTATCTACATTAGCATAATTTCATTTCGGTAAGTGTGGTTTGCCACCGGACCAGAAGACCCGCATGTTTCCGGGGGTGTCAATTGCAAAGACTATTAGTCCAGTAAGTGTAGTGCATGTTTTTATTGCGGGAGGTGGTGGATTCCTCCTCTGGACAATGAGATCCGGCGGCGTCCTACACATCGGTTTGCGTGGTTTTCTCCAACCAGGTATCTTCCACAGGCTTTTCACTGGGTATCATCCACAGGCACCGCTCTAGCCGGGAGAATCTGTAATCTGTTGACTGGTCTTTCGATTGGACTGTATTTCGATGTTTGGTAGTGTAGTGCATGTAAGTGTGAGGTATAAGTAAGGGTTGATAATATGACAAGAAAGGGGAAGGAAAGATCGCGCGCGGTCCGTTTGTTCGGATATTGTTCCGGCATTCGCTTGGTATTGATCGTAAAAACCACGGAAAACAACCGATCAGAACAGCCGACCGTCAGAATTCTCCTCCAGGCAGCGGCTGAATTCAACCTAGCTGTCAAGCTAGTGTCGAAAATCCTGCCACCGTCGGAACTCGAACCTAAGACTTCCTGTTCAGAGGCTCTGCAGTAGCATCAATTGATACCCCGAGTCACTTAAGCCAGTAAAACTGATTGAGGCCCAGGTTCAGGATCAAATTCACGTACAATCGTCAGTTCTACAGAAAGTGTCAACCCTTTTCTATTTTTACCCATACAATGCAGCATTTACGAAGAATAAACAGATTGAGAGAAGGAGAAGAGAGCACCAGAAGAATGTGATAGCGGAAGGAGGAGAGAGAGTGAAGAAAAGAGAGGGTATATGAATTTGTTTAACTTAGTATGTTACTTTCCGGGCGAAAGTCCTCTACTCTTTTACACAATAGCCTCCCGCCACTTAAGTTTACGACTTTCGTCTCGAAGGTTATGCAAAACGCCGGCGGAAATCACGCCCTATATTTGCATGCGTTGCGCGGAAGGCGAAAGCGCATTCGTGCAAAAAACGTGACCACAGTGTAGTAGACGGAGTGTGTAAGCGGGAAGGCGATAGGGCAAATCCCTTGTGCCTGGACGAACATTGCGCTCACGACGTGAAGTGATTGGTGCAACGCTGGGAATCAAGCGTCATTTCACGTA
The DNA here is from genome assembly GCA_011170035.1 of Teleogryllus occipitalis. Classification (NCBI taxonomy): domain Eukaryota; kingdom Metazoa; phylum Arthropoda; class Insecta; order Orthoptera; family Gryllidae; genus Teleogryllus; species Teleogryllus occipitalis. The sequence goes on from BLKR01006370.1 coordinate 30,548, forward strand.
AGCATTAGTAGCTTGTCATACACCCGTGTGTTTGTAACTAACGCGTTCAAAGGTATAGTTCTGTGTGTTTAGACGACGCTTATTCAGACAAAATTTAAAATTGTCCTTAAGTTTTTGTAAAGAACTTAAACTATAGATTTGGAGTACTTCATATCTGATCATTGACAGAAATTATTTGCTGCTTTGTATCAAAGACTTAGTACTTGGTTTTCCCCAGTGATTGTGTGTATTCCATTGGTTTTCCTCAGTCTCCTATGTTAATACGAGTATTGGTATGTATGTGAATAATACAGAAGCACAATGATAGAATAAAATTTCTATCTATCTTTTTATTTTCAATTACGATCTTAGAGTAATAACATTACATTAAGAGATTTATCACGTTTTTCTGTTTCTTTTACCATCACAAGCATAAGGCGTAAACATTCTACCGTACATGATACTTCAATCTCCCAAATCTTCATCGGTGTAAATCAGCATATTTATCGTGATTTCACGTTAGGATAACTTTGCAGTTCTGTCCCGCAGAAAGAAGGTGACATGACTACAGATTTTGAAATTAGTAATATTAGAAAACTTTCTAAATAGAGTTCACTCAGACCAGATAGTTTTGTACGAATTTGTTTTTGTCATCATTGCCCGAGTTTTATATCTTATTGACAGAGTCGCGTTGTAATGCGAACCCATCGAATTCTCACAAAGGAAGAATAACAAGTTTGTTTTTGTTAATGTCTCTTTGACCGTAGATAACGTAGTCCTTAGTGAGAATAATGTTTGAGAATATGCTCACAAACGGGTTCTCCGACCTCGTTGACTACACATTATTAGAGAGAGACAAGACACTGAAGTAAAGGGATGGTGCGAAAATTAAGATAACATTTTCTGGAGATGGTGGATAAAAGAAGCTGACGATGTGATACATTATGATCAACAAATATTTAGAGAACTGAAAAAGTAAATGAGAATTCTCCTTGAAATACTTTGGTGAACACGTATCATTCACTATATATTACACGATTCATCGATATTTTACTGCTTTGTCAAGAGCTTCTATCGTCCAAAAATATTTCCTCCTTTGCACACGTTATCCAAAATTCAATTGTCTTTATTTACATTCTTTATTTTTGTCCAGCACGTTGATAGTAATAGAACCATTTGTTTGTTATGGTAGAAAAATTAGATCAAGATAGAAAGAGTCTGAAGATCAATGTGCCGTTCATACGTCGGCTTTTAAAAGTAATGGATGATAAAAGCCATGAAGTTCCCAAGAACTGTGGAACTGAACTTAAACGAGACGAAACTCATATGAGGACATAATTTAATAGATACCTAAAAGTTTAGACAAATAAAGGAAGAAATTCTTCAGCCAAACGGTTGGTCCAGGGATTAGGTCACGTATCAGGATATGACATCTCATTGTTACGTCTCTCAACACGCTTCAAAAGACTGGCAATATATTTCAACTATGAGGAAAATTTTGTTCGTTTGACTCACCTCAGTCTAATTGGAAGCGGGAGGGTTTCTTAATTAAATAATTTATTCAACTCTGTTCTTTCAATCAACAAGAACAATTTTGTTAATTAACAGTTCTACTGGCTGTTAGTATCTAACTTAATTGAGTTCAGAATCCGACTTAATTTAGAAACTTTTATCACAACTTTAGAGTTCAGAACTACTGATGCACACCCTTAGCAGTCAAATAGAACATGAAAAACAAAATTTGTTTTCTAATGTTATTCCAAAAATTTGCGATTATAACATCGCAATTTTTCTTCACTGATGGCCTCGAGAAGTGCAGATAGAGTGGGAGGGTATTAGTTATAACATCGGTCTCTAGAGTTTTTGAAACTCTTTCAACTTCTGGATAATCGAAGTCAAACCTACATTTCATTTCAATGCACGACTGGCAAATTTCTTCATCTAAGAAGCATACCGACTTCGTTGGCATTAAGGGACAAGTCCTTTTTTATTATAATTAATTTTTTGCTATCAATTGTGATACCGTAAATAGTAATTAACAAGACAAACAGTTTTAAAGACTTAAAATACTCTAAATACACTTTTTATTCCAAGGAAAGTTGGTGAAAATATGTAAACCAAATTATATTTATACAGAGTATGATATATTAGTATAATATTACTTGTTTGATCGGGCGGTCCTGGGTAATTGAGAAGATTATTGGATCTTTTAGTGTTTATTCTCCATACCGTCGAAATACTTGCTCCAGCGTAGGCAGAAATTCGATCCAAAGCATTACTACATACAGAAAACATCAAAATCCTGTTCCCTCTTTCCAAGCCTTCGCAATTTATTCAATAATTTTGCGTTCGCCGATATTATAAGTTCTCGTAACTTTTCCAGAAGTTTGAAGTGGCTCTGATGAAGGATATGGATCTGCATCAGCTATTTCTTTAGATTTTTTTAGAAAAAACCGAACAGGCGTTCCCTCTGAGATGGCAAACAGCATTTCATTCGCGGCAATGAAGATCGTGTGTTTGGAACGTCATCAAAGCTCGCTGCGAGTTTTTATCTTCACCTATTTATTGTACCAGGGAGGGGTAAGAGAGGCTACCAGTCAAGAAACGTTGCACGGATAATACCTTTCCGTAACTGTGACCGACTTTCAGCTCCGCGTAATCAAAACAAATCGTCAACAGCATTCAACACTTCTCTTCGCCTCTAGAAACTATGGAACTTTACCCACGTAAGTCAACTTTTGACTTCTAAACTATCTAAAGAAACTTAGTAGATATTTTACTTTTAACTACACAAGTCTAAAATATCAAATATTTACTACCTCTATGAACAGAATGGATAACATGACTAGGAGTCGTAACACTCATATTGTCACGAGAGTGAAGCTGCTACGAAATAAATATTCTCGAGCACTTCTTTATAAGTTCAATTAACCTTATTTGCTTCGGCGTCTTAACCGTCTTTCGAGCAAACGCTTTTCTGATGGTGCAATTGAAATCAAGGGAATTACCGGTTTATTGTAACAGCAGCCTGAAGAATTATATGCTACCGCTTTCAGACACTACTGAAACCACAATAGAAGCTCTAGTTTAAAAGTGCAGTAGAGTTAAGTTGTTATGTTTTCATAAGATCACGCATTTTACTATTTCGATCTCCTTTGGACCTCGAAACACAGTGATCACCATGATGCTGTGATTCATATACTTTGCTCTAACACATTGCTAATACTCGTCTGTAATTGAAAGGAAGTGAATGAGCGTAGAGCGGTATTCCATTATTATTTTAATCGTAAACTGTAAAAGTAATATATCCGATGCTGTTTCGAAAAACAAAAACAAACATGCACGCCTACACAAACAAACAAACAAACAAACTTGCATGCAAGTTTACAATCCATCCCACCCCAAAAGAAGGTATTAACGGTGCTTCCAACTTAGCAACCTCGGTTTCACAATTGGGAATCATATTTCTTGTATAGTTATGTGCCTTAATACTTCACTTAATCTTCGAATTTAAAGCCAGAACTGGACATCCACAGATATTCTGACTGAGAAGGGAATCTCAAGCATAGCGGATCGTCCCATGCAAGCGAGGGGAGATCGAGGACCCCGAGGGAGTCTCACTTTGGTTGTCACGTAGAAGCCGCTCTTCTGATCAAAGGACGCGCTGCCCTTTCAGGTTCTATCCCTCTGTTTCTGCCAAGTAAATCTCCCTTGATGGCACACGCTCCTCAAGAGCATGATCACTAGATTCCATCTCATGGCGCAGTTATTGAAAGAGAATCGTGGAGAAAAAAACGATTGAAAAATTTTAGATGTTAAGATTCGATGAAGTGTATTCCAAGGCAAATTCAAAATTCAAGTAGTATATGACAGTGTAGGGATTACAGAATTTTGAAAATGTGCACACAATTCACTTTTCCCCATGGCACGTCATACGCAGTTTTAACTGTTTTTTGACATAAAATAAATAAAATAAAATAAAATGGCATTTAGGAAATTTAATAGCACACTACTAGCATATGTTGGCAACAATTCAAACGTTAACAAATTGTTTCACATGTAAAATGGAAAATTGAATATGGACATGTTGAAAGAAACTGAAAAAACGTGCAATACAAACACGAAAGAATAAAGTAATGAGATATGGAAAGTAAAGCAATAAATTAGATAACAAGTGAAATAATTATATTTTTAATTCAATTGTTTCTATAAAGTAAATCTCGAATAGTGATTTCTTCTTCAATATACTTGTAGTAAGATGATGTTGCACTTCTGAAACAATGCAAAGAGATGCAAAAATGTACAAACTCAAAATTGGAAAAGTCGACAAGAAAAAATTGTGTCAATTTGAAGACAAAATAAGAACAGTATGCCACAAATCAAACACGTTTATCCTTTGGATATGAGAAATAATATTGGCGAACAAGAAATATGAAGTCGCTACAAAATCACAAGTACATTTGGACTGACACATCCCAATAGACGAATTAGTGTTTGTAACAATAAGTAAATTCCTCTTAATGGCTAGCTCATCCTTATTAGGCACGTCCAGTCGCAACACGATCTGTCCATCCGCGTTTGAACAATCATTAGCGACAATATTACAAACTAGGAGTCTCGTAGAAGCGATCACTGCATGAATTCAACACACACAATAATTCCGTAGTTATCGCCCGCCGGGGCTTGCGTTTAACATGCACAGCGAGTGGGGCCCGCGTCTCGCATTGCGTCCACAATGCGCTGTGTAACTCGAGCATGGAGGCAGCCCTCGCGCGGACACCCGCCGTCTCCTTATGGCGCGCGACGTTCGCCTACTTTCGCATGCGGCTCGCGGGCGGCACGGACCGGGGGGGGAGGCTCAAGGGGCGGCCTTTGGGAGCTGCTGTCCGCCTACGCCGCCGACGGCGCCGTCGCTGCCGCCGCTGCCACCACCGCCACCGCCGCCACCGCCATCACCGCCGCCACCAACGCCGTTGCCGCCGCCACCAACGTTCCGCCTCCACCGCCACCACTGCCACCGACACCGCCGCCGCCGCCGCCGCCACCGCCGCCACCGCCTCCACTGCCTCCACCGCTGCCACCGCCGCCACCGCCGCCACCGCCGCCACCGCCTCCACTGCCTCCACCGCCGCCACCGCCGCCACCGCCGCCACCGCCGCCACCGCCGCCACCGCCGCCACCGCCGCCACCGCCGCCACCACCACCGCCGCCACCACCGCCGCCGCCGCCACCGCCGACGCCACCGCCACTGCTGCCACCGCCGCCACCGCCGCCACCGCCGCCACCGCCGTCACCGCCGCCACCACCACCGCCGCCACCATCGCCGCCGCCGCCCCCGCCGACGCCACCGCCACTGCCGCCACCACCGCCGCCACCACCGCAGCCGCTACCACCACCTCCGCCACCGCCACCGCCACCACCACCACCACCACCATCGCCACCGCCACCGCCGCCACCGCCACCACCATCGCCACTGCCACCGGCGCCACCACCACCACCACAGCCACCACAGCCATCTCTGCCGCCGCCCCCACCGCCGCCACTGCCGCCGCCGTCGCCATCGCCACAGCCACCGCCGTCGCCACCGTCGCCGACGCATCCGCACTGCCGTCGTCGCCCCACACTGCGTTGAAGCAAGGCCGGCTCTCCGGAGGACGCGTCTCGCCGAGTGCTTAGGTGGCCATGAATATTACGTTTCTCTTGGACGCTGGGCTAAGTTACCGGAAAGCTGGATTAAAGCGGCTAGAGTTTAGACAGACTCTTAATTAGCTTAACTGCACACAGAGCACGTAATGTTTGTGATGTGCGTTCGTGACGGCCAGGAAATTTGAAGAGCGTTCTAAATTGAACGTACCATGATACTTACTTTTAAGTATTTAAATACATTTTATAAGGCCTGATTATGTGTTCAGCGATAATAATTATGAATATTACGTTCCTCTTGGACCCTGAGTCGGGTCACCGGAAGCTTGCCTAAAGCTACTAGAGTCTACCCTAACTCTTAATAAGACTAATCGCACAAATATACTCCGGACCCGAATATTTCAGCCCAACGTAGCATGAATATTTGAAGAACATGGTCCAGCTTGGATGAACCGTGAAAGGAATAGTTACTCGTGTACCGTGAACCATAAAAGGATTGCTCAACATGTTTTCTTTAATTTTTTCGAACAGAACAAAATAAGATAATAAAAATGTCTTATTAAAAAGGGCCTATTTTCGGTGAACTCTGTATTTTTGAAAATTGCAAAAACTTAACATTGCATTTGTGTAAGTAAGAACTATTGTTCCTGGCTGCCTTATTTAAATATGTGAAATACGTTTTAGGAGATTTAAGCTACTCACAGAGGTGCTTAGTAAATTATTCGATTGCTCTCCACAAGCAAATCGATTGGCACAATTTCTAACTGTATCCTTCTAGAAGATTCTGGAAGAATTCTATTTTTTTAGTTTCAAGGCAACTGCGTGGAAATAAACAAAATAATTGTTAAAAAAGTACTTCTAACGGTATTTTTTCATGTAACCACTAGTGCCCGAAGATAGACAAGCCAGGCAACTGTATTGGCATAAAATGTATTTTTATTTTAAACTTGAATAGCAAACAAATTTCTGCGTAGAAGTACCCACCGTAGGTGTCATGCGAAGTTGGTGTATATTTATTGTTCCTATTTTCATATTTTCTTCCTCATTGGACCCCCTTCCCTCCCCCTCCCCCGCCCCTGATCGGCTTACTGGGAGTGCAAACACAGTGTCCAGACATTTAGATTGCAAAAGAAAATTATCCGAATAATGAGAAAATGCCATCTACGTGATCCCTGCAAGCCTCTTTCATTGAGCTTGGAATCTTACCATTGCCTTTATTTACGAATCTGTAGTATTTGTCAAAACTGACTTACTTGATGGTGGGAACATATTAGTAGAAATCATGTTCATTCAAGTGTCAGTGTCAACAGCTCACTACAAGAAATCCACATACAATACACGTACGTTACTTTACAACGCATTGCCGGATGAAATTAAACAATTAAAATTGGTACACAAATGTAAGTTAAAAGTAAGGTGTTTCTGCTGCATAACTTTTTCTATACAATTAGAGACTATACTAATCGTCAAAATTAAAAATAAAATAAAACTAAAAAAAACAATGATACAGTTTAATGAATTAGTTTACAATTGTACTGTATATTTTTTTAAAAAGTCTTAAATGCCTGTAACAAGTAATGTACTTCAGCTTCCGAGTCAATGACCCCCATCTCGATCGGGTTTTTGTCCAGTTTCCCTGATCCATTGAGCAAATGCTGAGATGGCCCTTTTGCTTGTAGTGGTAGTAGAGCTTAGGGTGAGTTTCTATTTTGTGCAATAAAGAAAAATCAAATCTGCAGTTCGTTTACCGTGACAAATAAATTTTCTATAATTCGGAAACGAAAATATCTAGTTTTTAAAATGTTAATTTCTGGTTTTTATAAATTTATTATTACTATTATTATTATTATTATTATTATTATTATTATTATTACTCTTATTTTTTTCATCTTTCAACTATTAATAGCTTATTTGTTGGGAAGGGATTCTGAATCTCAAGAAAGCGTGCGCAGATGATTTTCTCCCCCATACGTCACATACAGATTTTTACTGTTTTTAACTAAATAAATAAATATCTAAACACCTGGAATCTTTTCCAGTCTCCTCAAACATAGCGCTGATGCGCCTTGTAAGTCCATTTTCGTCAGAGAACGAAGTTTTTCCAGGCCAATGTTGTTCTTTAGCCCATCAACGCTTGGGCTGGTTTAGTGGTGGGGAATCAGATTGCCCAGAGATGATGCTGACTATTGTGACCCTACCCCGATCCATTGCACACATCTGTTACACTACACACTCGCACAGATTTACTTGACAAGAAAATTGATTGGAGAAAGTTTCGGGTGAAGGGGTGACATATGATGTATTGAAAATACACACCATGACACAACATAATTGAAAACATTCACATTTTACACGGTGAGTCGAACCCTCAGTCTTGGAGAAAAGGGTGTTTGAGCTCAGTGCTCCAAGCCCCTGCGACACCATGTCGACACGCACCATACGTTCTTCTATTTACTTTTTATTACATTGATTAATTTATCTCATGCGGAAAGACTGCTCGGTGAATACAGTTTCATTAACAACATTAAACATGCGTTTGTGTTTGGCGAGTTTATACCAGTGTAATATTTCATGTGAACATGAAACACTGTGAATATGAGAGAGGAATGAAGATCAATAATAAAGGGAAGTATTATTGATGAGAAATGTGTGAACATGTAGCAACCGAAGAATTAATCGCAAATAGGAAAACAAGGGTTGTGTAAAAACAGTTTTTTAACGACCCTCGGAGATCCCTATTCCACAAAAATTCTACAGGACGTGACCAGTATGTGAACCCTGCACCCATACGTGCGCGGCCAACGTTTTCTGCCCTCGAGGCTACTCCTTTTTGTTCCTGTGGAACGCTGTGAATATGAGCACATCCAGAAGTTCCTGCACAAGGGTGGAGAAAGATCTAAAACGTGACGTGCTTGCCCGCATGGAGCAAATGCAGGATGATATGGACACATCTCCCACATCCCACTTCAATGTTACGGCGCCTCGCTCCGTCTGCTGCTTATTGCTGTTTCTGCCACAGTGGAATCCTCGTTCGCGATTCCAGTGGCGTCCGCCGCGAGTTGTCTCGCCGTCCGCGCGGTTTCTCGACCACGGCGGAGCTGTCGGGGCCGCTTTGCTATGCCGCCGGCTGCAAACCGCCGTTTGGCTCTGTATGGTCATCGTCGCTGCAATCGCACTTACTTCGTCGTAAAGTCCTTGAGTAGTTTCCAGGAAGAACATGTTCGGTTGCCCTCGCACCGTAACTTCATGTTAACTTCATACGAAACATTGAGTGGTGATGAGATTTAAAGCTGGAGGGATTGGTCTCTGTCGTAAATGTCTTGGCTGAGAAAAGTTTTTACAAAATTTGAAGGAAGTAAAAAAATGAATGTCGACGTGGATGAGAGATGTTCATGAGCGCCTCATTACGTCATATTAGAGTCGTGGCTTCTATTCCATTCTGGTCATGGATGTTTGTCCTCCATATCCGCGTCATAAATTATCATCATTGTCACTGGCAGCGTCTGCACATCTCTTCTTCTCCTACCCAACTACGCTTTCTTGCTACTTACTCTGACGTCACAATCTTACCGCCATTCTTTGACGACTTCCCAGAACGTTTCGACTCTCCGCGTAAAACCACATACGCCTACTCACTTCCTCGCCCACTTGCAATGTTTCGTCTGTGAAGTCTACTCCCATGCCCTTTTATTTCATAATCTCTACAAACTTTGCCGTAATGCCATTCCAGCAAAATGTCTCCTTAAGATACAGCTTTAAATCCCTGAAATTTGAAATACTATTTTGCAACTCAATACATCTTAACCTTTAGGACCGTGCAAAGAAAACGTTTTTTACAATGCGTTTGCATCAGGTAAATTGATCATCCCACAAATAAAATAAACATGTAAAAAAAGAAGTAAATCAGAGTTTACTAATAAATACGTTCGCAAAATATGTATTTGAATCAGTTTCGTTATATTAAAATGATAGATGAACCCGTGCGAAAATGTTACCCATTTCAACTTACTGCCTATGTTTTCGCGGCCAGTGGTTGGTTACTTTAATTAGATATAGCATCATTCAACTATCACATGCTTTTGTGAGTCTTGCCAACCCGCAAAAGTTTTTTCTCGAGTTAGTATTTGAACTGGAGCGCCCAGGTTTCCGCGCTAATAAATTACATCACATTCCCGCCACACAATTCGACCAATCAGCGCTCCCCACGCCGAAAAATACTTGTATATACCTTTAATTTTTGAAACTTCTGAAGCTTTAACGAACATATATTGCCATATATTTCAATATTTTTTTATCTACCCTTAAAAAATGTTGAAGCTAATTTTGAGAAAATCTTTTTTACGTATTTGTGGAAAATTGTAACGATTTCACTGATATTACGTGTAAGAAGTATGTAGAATTAAGATTGAATTAAGAAAGAGGATTGATTCATTTATTAATAGCAAGTGTAGTGCATGTTTTTATCGCGAGAAGTGGCTATGATCTTCTCCCTCTGGATGGCGAAATCAGGCGCCGTCCTACCCGTCAGCTTGTGGGGTTTTCCAAACGAGGTATCTCCCACCAGCGAGGTGTCGCCTCAGCCGGGACAAGCTGGAAGTTCCCCACTGGTGTCCCGACATGTGTGGTAGTGCAGTGCAGTATAGCGCATGTAAGTGCACGTGTGTGCAAGTAAGGGATGAGGATAGGACAAGGAAGAGGAAGGAAAGATCGCGCGCGGTCCGTGTCTCATTTGTTAGGGTACTGCTCTGGGCTTCTCCTGGTGTTGATCGGGGAAACCACGGAAAACTACCGATCAGAGCAGCCGGCCGCTAGAATTCTCCCCCACACAGCGACTGAATGTGACCTAGCTATGTAGTTAATGTCTGAAATGCTGTCTTCGACGGGACTCGAACCCTGAGACCTCCCGATCAGACGAACTGAAATGACTCAGTTGGTCCTCTGAGGCACCTGAGCGGGTGAATTAAGATAGTAATATATAGCCTTAATAATGAAGATGTAGGATGAGTTCAAATAAATCAATTTAAGAAATGCCAGATGTTTTAATGAATATTTGTCAAGTGCAAAATTATTAAGCGCACTTCAGCAAAACCTACAAAATTTGGAGACTTTTTGTAATATTTTGAAAATGTTTTATGGACTTCGCGAGGCTTCGAGGCCGATCACATGAATCAGTACATATTCATTTTACTGGAAAATACAACTTAGGCGCTAGTGTTGTTCGCAGGCGAATGAGCAGTCATATTTAATAGAAAAATGGTTTTTCAATATCAGTAGATCTCAAAACGTATATTTCCGTCAAACTATTGATATAGAATTTCTGCAGCAATACAAGCTATTTTCTACACTATGAATATTCGCAAATGTAAATAAATGTAATGGAAAGTTCTGAAAATGCTAGGAGTTCAAGGCATGCATATTACCATAAAACACGCATTATTTCCATGCGTAACGCCAACTTAAGCCAACCAACACCAGTGGATAATGAACTGAATTTCTCTCTTTGGGAAGAAATTTTTAAATCTCGATCGAATTGACTCACAATTTGTGAATGATTATATAGGTTCGTAGCAGGTTTTAGGATGTTGTACTCCGTTTCTCACATTCACTTCCTTGTAACATATGCTTCATTTTAATTTGTTTCATTTCGCCGTTGTTCTCACCATTCCTCATTTACAGACGACCTCTCGTTTGATGGCTTTTCGCCTGCGAATACCGTAGTTCTCACCCTGGTCTCTTTAGGTTGCATTGTGGGTGAAAAATTGGATTCAAAGCGGATTTATTCGAGATTAAATCATTTTCCTCTTTCATTAACATAATCACTTCTTCATAGACTTTCATCTCCTCATAACATCCTGCATTCAATAAATCATTCGCCACGTCTGGTGAAAAATGAATAGTAGTGTACACAAAACAGGGTTACAGAGTTGCCGATCACAAGAATACAAAAATAAACATACGCAAGTCTTACTGCGTCCCTCGTTTTCGCTTCAAGTGTTATTTATTCTTACCACATGCGACCTTGTGGCGAGCATGTGTCTTAGAAATCAAGAAAGTATGAAGAACATACATGTCATGGTTACGCCAATTACGGGAAGAAATGTTGATAGTGCAATGTATGATACTTTTCATGATACATTTAATAATTACAAGGAACATACTAATTATATCAAGTAGAAAACGTATATCTTTATATGAAATGGCCTTAGATTTGACAATTGAAATACAATGCACATTCCAAAAAATTAATAAAATAACTCGATTGTACGGCATTCTACGAGTCGTCAGTTTTTTCGGTTCGTGTCGAGTTAAGACTGTAAAAATAGGGTCTCATTTAAATGTTAACAATATATTGTCATTTACTATTGTGCAGCGTTGGTCAAAATTGTTCATTTTGAAAAATATGTACTTCTAATTGGAGCAAAATGAAAAACTCTAATGATCTTCGAATAGTTTCAATAAACAATCGCTTAAATAGTGGCGACCTTGTGGCGAGCATGTGTCTTAGAAATCAAGAAAGTATGAAGAACATACATGTCATGGTTACGCCAATTACGGGAAGAAATGTTGATAATCGCTTAAATAGATACTTCATATATTCATATTCAAGAACAAAAAATTAATGGATGAATTAATGAATGAATGTGAAATAATGAATGTATACACAGCTCTTTCCATGTCTGGAATCAGAAAATATATCATGTGAGGAAGAGTAATTTCAATTCGGAACTTCCTTCCGCCCCCATACACTTAGTCAAGTATAATAAAGCATTTATTCGAACGTTTTTCTCTTGAAGTGTCATCCACTCTTCCGTGGAGAGAATACTCCCTTGAAATGTAATATTATTTCATTGTAACACAGTGTGGAAATTGCATTGAACAAATGAAGTAAACTTGCCAAAAAATGTAGGTTTTCGGGTCACATTGTCCCTTTCCTGAATCCAACACTGGTACGTCAAAACACACAGTTCACAATGGTGAATGGTCACACCCGCCACACCCATCCATCCATTCAATCCAGCTTCCAGCACCAGGGCCAAACGTTGACGCCTACGGCTTGCATCTCTTGTCCCGGGCGCATCGTCCGTTTTTTTCATTTCCTCCCGGAGCGCGCACGAGCATTTCCTCGCCTCTCATCTTTATTTTCGTCGGGGCGACGCCTCGGCCTCCGGCGCCGCCAGAGCGGGCTGAGCTCTGGTATCCGTTTCGCCGCCTCCGGGTGATCCTCCGCCTGCCGGGCTCTCGTCGCCGGCTGCGCCGCGCCGCGCCCGTCGCCCCGCATCTGCATGCAACCGCCTGCCCCTCGTCTCTCGCGGACGCAATGTGCGTCGAAATGACGCCAAAAGGAGAAAGACGCGAAAAAGAAGAAAACGCTAAATAAGAAAATGATTCAATAAATAAAAAAATCATATCTCCCCACATGTGAAAAGTGCAATACAGCTCTATCTTGATCTCATTTTCAAAGTATGTCCTAGATATAACAAGGATTGATTAATTGTTAGTGATTCCGAATGAGTCAACTAATATAGTCATTAGTCTTGTAAGTGTAGTGCAAGTGTTTGCTCGTGAGGTGGCGGTGGTGTTCTCCCCCGCTGGACGGCCAGATCCGGCACCGACCTACCGTCGGCTAACTGGGTTTTTCCAAACAGGTATCTCCTACCAGTGGGGCACCGCCCCAGCCGGGACAAGTTATAAGTCCACAACCGGTCTCCCGGCATGTGTGGTAGTCTAGTGCATGTTACTGTAGGTGTGTGTGCAAGTGGTGAGGATAGGATAAGGAAGAGGAACGAAAGATCGCGCGCGGTCCGAGGCCCGTTTGTTAAGGTACTGCTCCGGCATTCACCTGGTGTTGTTCGGAGAAACCACGGAAAACTACCGATCAGAGCAGCCGGCCGCTAGAATTCTCCTCCAGACAGCGACTGAATTCGACCTAGCTGAAAAACTAGTGACGAAAATCCTGCCACCGTCGGAACTTGAACCTAGGACCTAGGACCTCTCGGACAGAGGCCCTGCAGTGACATCAGTTGATGCACTGAGCCACCACTCCCGGTGATAACAAACAGAATTAACTGATTATAACCATGAAGTAATACTTCATTCTAAAGAAGACCAAGAAAGAATAATTAAATTTTGTAAAGCCATCAATATATTTCTGGACATTTAATTCCAACGGATACATTTCAATTGTCACTATTGTTTTGAATTATTGCTACTGTAAGATGATTGAAATTTATACTGTTGTGTTTTTCTACTATTTTTATGCCGTCCGTATTTGTAATAGAAATAGTCGCTAATAACCACGTTGTTTATGCCACTAAAAATAACTTAAAAAAGAAAATGAAAGGAAGAAAAAGTGACGGGGTTTTTGTGATTGCAAAGCAAATATTCTATCAACAAAACATAATTAATATCATGCAGTATTTATCATCTTCCCTTTCTTTCCTTCTTCTTTCTTTTTCCTCTAATTTTCTTCTTGTGTAGTAGTTTAACCATAGAGGAAGGAGGTCTCTTCTTTCCTCAATGATATAACATCATGTTCTATTTTTCATGGATAAATTGAGACTTCCATTTTCCGTCGGGCGTCCTATTCTTTTCCTCATTCTCGTCATATACTCTGCGTACTCTCTTCTTCATGTGTATGTTCTTCTTCAACTCTAAATTTTAAAGGTACCATTTGGAGCTTTGCCTTTTAGATGGTTTCGTGACGAAATTCAAGTTTTGTACAGGTGTATTGTTATTTTCAGATCACTTTTTCATGACGGCAGTTGAAAATTAAATTATTTTACCTTTCACTGATTTTTTTACTTACAACTATATCTCCCAAAAATTTGTAATCTTTCTCTTCCAATTGAAGTAAACTTGTGGATTTATTCTTTTCGCGTAATCTTCTGGCACTGGAAAGTGGCCAAATGCCAGAATTTTACATTTCATAAATTAGTGAAAACTTTCTAGTTTGATACCACTTCGACACACAAGACTACTAACTGATTTTGACACCTGCATTCCTCACCAGGGACCAACACAACTATCTCGAACATGTTTATCCAATACTTCCGAAATTATTAGGACGGGAAATGGTGGATAATTTAATTTTAACCATATGTGACACCATATGTGACGTCGTGGGAATACAACAGCAATCACAGACACGAGCTTAAGATATTTACAGGTTTATTTATAATGAAGTATTTACAAATAAATAGTTTTTACAGTTATTTACAACTGTAACAGTCCCTATTCCCTGATTGGAGAAGCGTTCAAGATCTCTCTGACTCGTACCCTCGCCACTCCTCAGTGAGTTTACGCACACAGCGTAGTGCTCCGTGACCTCAGTCACCCGTGGAAGCGATCCACCGCAGTGTCCCAACACCTGGGTCGAGAGCATCGCTCGTTTCCACACCGCCATGGGCGCAAGTTTTATGCATTCGCACGAGGTTTTCACACACCTCAAAACTCACCCCCGCGCTTTGCGCTCTCGCTTATACACCTTCAAGTCACGTGACACGCAAAGTCGTCTTGCGTGCGCGCAGCAATTCAGACCACGTCACTGCCGCGCCGCTACGCATTTTGGGCATTCCCAAAATATCTCGAGGTGCCTCCACCCCCAAGCTACCGTCTATTCAAACCCTCCTTACTTTCTCCTACCGGCGTCTCTGCCTGCACGTATCCTGTCACGTGATGCCTGCCTGGCGCCGACATTCCTGCTCACGAGGTTTAACAGCAATACAATACGTTTCACATGTCATGGCACAATATGACACACTGAGGAATTTCCATTGCTTCCACGTTCTGTCGTTTTCCAGGATTGGGATCCACGCTCTTTAAGAGAAAGGCGAAAGTGGAATTCACGGAAAGAGTTACTGTCATAAAAATGGTTTAACTCTCTTCGTGCTTATAAATGTAAGCCAGTGTTTGAACTTGAGTGTTTCATGTGATACTACGGAGTTCGTCATAATCCTATCTTTGGACGATTGAACATCAAGCATTTTGCATAATATGTATCTTAAGAACAAACTGTTGAATAAATTAAATACTGATGTTGCTGTTCAATTAGTACAGGACGTGAATTTCTTAGTACGCGGTTATTGATAATGGTTTCAACATCCATTGTGCATTCGAACAGTACATTCGTCTAACTAAATAATGTTATGAAAATCTGTCAGGTCACAATTACATTGTTTTGTGTATATCAGTCAATGAATAAGAGTGGACGAGCCGAACTTGATGAATGACAATAACTCTCGGGGCAAACCGCATTCATAAAATTAAATATGTCTATGTACACTGTCAGGAAACCCCACTAAATACTTTTGGTTATAAACGACCAATCAGAAAATACATAGTCCAATTAAATGTGTCTGTATTAAATAGGTCTACAACAAGAAAGTAAACGGTGTAACATTTCTTATTTCATTCTGTTATGTTACTTTCATTTATGCCCATTGAACATTCACTTCACATTCAGTTCTAACGATTTTAAAAAGATCGATAGCTGAAAGAATAAAATTAGTTGATGTATTTGATGACTGATATTTTGATGAGTTAGTTTTTTTCAAACATTTCAATTTAATTTTCACTTTTATATTCGATATCGCACGGCTAGGGAAATAAATTAATATATTTCATTTATCGAAGTTAAATACAGAAACTAAACGCGCTCATTCTTAATAAATACACAAAAACAGTTAAGTCATCTACATTTTTTTCTTTATCCGCCAACAAATGCATATTCCCGTACATGTGAACCATCCACCCAGATATTTCCCTCCGTTTCCAGACATCGATTTTGAACTGTATTAACTTTTATCTTACCATGATTTATTTATTCACGACTCTCATTCATCGAAATATCGCTCTTCTCCTTTCATCTCTGCTGTGTGAAGAGTACATGTGACGGTGGTAGATGGCATCTCCATCACGTGTCTGTTTGCAGCGTCAGAGAACGTGCAGCGTTGTCACGTCGCGTGGCGTGAAGAGACGAACCACTATCATGAAGTACGAGACTTGTCATTTCATGCGGTGGTTTTGAGGTTTTGTTTTGTTGTTTCAAGGCTAGCACATTGCCGCGTAAGATAAGAATCATCGTATCGAGCGATTCTCGTTGAATTCTCCCCTGCAATGCGTTTTTAAAGTAAGCTGTATCTATAAGTGAAAATTCAATGGTATTAGATGTAATTTTTGAAAGAACTTACGTAATATACAATGATTTTTTTACTAAGTTAAAAAATCTTTGGAAATATATTCAATATATTTTTGTGTCACAACTGCCTGCACTTTCATAAATGTAATCAAAATGTATTATATGTTACAAATTAGTATGTTTAAAATATGTAAGAGCATTTACATGCTATGTATACGATATTAATCAAGACAATGGGATCAGTTAAAATGACTTTGTTTTCTGAAATTTAATGAAATGTAGCCGTAACGCCCAAATCTGCAACGTTTCATAAGTTAATGAGGTGATGTTGTTAAGGTGTAAATAATGGCGATGAAGAATTCTATAGAAGAATGAGTGAATTATATAGAACTGCTGGGCCAATTGTCTAGCGTCCGTCAGTGAAATAGAAATTTTAAAAAAATAGGAATGAAATCTATCATATATCTTCTGTTTTTCGCATTTCTATTAAGGTTTATTTACTTTTTGATGTATCCCCTTGTCATTGATTTACTATATATGGAAGATATGTTTTTTAATTGAAATTATTTGCATTCAGGATATTTTTTCGTATGATAATTCTATATTAAATCGTTTACAAGCTAATGAAAAATATTTACCAGTCTACATATTTTATGATTGTTGAAGTCATTTAAGAACTAATTATTTTTTCTTTAGATAATACAGAATGTGATTGTTTGAGAAGGTCCTATTTGCAAGGATAACTCAAATTACATTCACGTTTTTCAATTGAGACAATGTATGAACTCACTGTGTAATTTTTATTGATATCTAAATCAGAATACCTAAAACTTAAAAGTTTGTGATAATAGAATTCGTTTCGGTTTGGCAAAGACACGTAGTAACATAGGTACTATAATATGTATATGATAATATTAAGGTTATCTAGTTTTCGGATATTTCATAAGAAATTTTTTACAATAATAAAAAACTGGGACGAACAGATATGGCTTCAAAAATATAACGTTTTCCATGAAAGCAAACAGTTTTCTCAGCATAATTACTTTACTTCATAAATTGAAATGTTTTACATTAATAAAAATCTAAGGTAAGCTGATATGGCTCCAAAATCATAAAATATATATATAATTGATTGATTGATTGATTTTTTCGTGTTTCCGGGCGCGTCAACTGTTCTGGTCATTAGTCCCGTTAGTGTAGTGCATGTTTTTTTCTCGCGAGATAGCAGTGATCTTCCCCCGCTGGATGGCGAGTTCCGGCGTCGACCTACCGTCGGCTAGTGGGGTTTTCCCCTAACCTGGACTCTCCCACCACCGTGGCACCGCCCCAGCCGGGACAAGCTCTGAGCTCCCGACCGGTCTCCCGGAATATGTGGTAGTGTAGTGCATGTTACTGTAGGTGTGTGTGTAAGGAGAGAGGATAGGACAAGGAATGGGAAGGACAGATCGCGCGCGGTCCGTGGCCCGTTTGGTAGGATACTGCTCCGGCATTCGCCTGGTGTTGATCGTAGAAACCACGGAAAACTACCGCTCAGAGCAGCCGGCCGCTAGAATTCTCCTCCAGACAGCGACTGAATTCGACCTAGCTGAAAAGCTAGTGTCGAAAATCCTGCCGTCAGGACTCGAACCTAGGACCTCCCGGTCAGAGGCGCTGCAGTATAAAATACATATGACGTCTTCCCTCAAGGCAATCAGCTTCACGACACTTCTCCCTAGCCCAACACTCCGCATTTCTCGACCTTGCTCATCTACAGGACCGACGATGTTTGCGGTCGACCAAGATCAACTCAGGCTGATTGGTCGCTGTGCCACGTACGCACGACGGCGGTTCGTAGATCGAATTCCGGCTCAAAATAAATCGAAGCCAGTAAACATCGGCGTTTAAACCTCAGTGAAAAAAAGAGAAAAAAATAAAAAAAAAAGAGGGCGTGCACTGGAGGGCAAGCGAGCCAGCGACCGGCGGCGCGCCGGCCACGACCCGGCCCTATCGCGAGTACGTGATCCGTGTGTGAACGCCGGCGGGCGGAAGATGGCCTAATAATGCTCGGTGCCGCACGGGGTCGATAGGGCACTGCGGCTCGCGCCCTGCGCCGCCTCCCTTCCTCCGCGCCCCGCCTGCCCTTCACCAAACTGCCCCTCCCCCCCGTGGGCGCCGATACTGCCGGCGCCGCCACGTTGACACTGCCGCTACCCGCCCCATCTTTGGTAGTTAAAATCGCAGCTTCTCCCCAGGAGAAGGTACCTTCTGAAGTGGCTCAAGACAACAACTGATGTAACTGCAGCGCCTCTGATCGGGAGCTCCTAGGTACGAGTCCTGATGGCGGCAGGATTTTCGACACTAACTTTTCAGCTAGGTCGAATTTAGTTGTCTGGAGGAGAATTCTAGTGGCCGGCTGCTCTGATCGGTAGCTTTCCGTGGTTTCTCCGATCAACACCAGGCGAGTGCCGGAGCAGTAGTCTACCAAACGGGCCACGGACCGCGCGCGATCTGTCCTTCCTCTTCCTTGTCCTCTCCTCTCCCCTAACACACACACTTACACTAACATGCACTACACTACCACATATTCCGGGAGACCGGTCGGGAGCTAAGAACTTGTCCCGACTGGGGCGGTGCCCCGTTGGTGGGAGAGTCCTGGTTAGGGGGAAACCCTACTAGCCGACGGTAGGTCGGCGCCGGATCTCGCCATCCAGCGGGAGAAGATCACCGCCATCTCCCGAGAGAGAAAAAACATGCACTACACTAACGGGACTAATGACCGAAGCAGTTGACGCGCCCGGAAACACGAAAAATCAATCAATCAATCAATCTAATGGACAGTTTTCACGATCTGTAGTTTCTCTGATCAACATTCGGCGAATGCCGGAACAGTTCTCTAACGAACGAGTCAGAGACTGTAAGTAGTCTTTCCTTCTTTCCTTTCTCTTACTAGCCCTATCCTCTCACCTTACTCCCACTTAGACTTACCTACACTATACCACACACATTTCGGGAGCTAGAGCTTTCGAGATCCGGTTGGGGTGGTGCCCCGTTGGTGGGGGAATACCTGGATGTGGAATCGCCATCTCATGTGTGAAAACATACACTACATTTACGGGATAAATTACATTTGTCATTGATATTTCCGTAAATATAAATATCAACCAATCAACCCCAGGAACTTTGCATGATTCCTTTATTTTGTGAATAATCCTGGCGTACCACAGGGTTACATATTAATCTCTTTCTGACTTTCCTGTTCTTTTACAGGCACTATTACTAACTTCGATTATGTTGTCTACGTTACTACCATGACCCCCATTTGCAGCTGCCGTCACCCCTTCGGCGGCAATACAGCAGCATTCGAATAACTTCACGTACGTTGTTCATTTTGAGGATAAACGTGGTGTATCACAATATTGCATATTGATCCTCTATCTCTCGCGTTTTTTTAAAAGTTACTGAAATCAACTGCTCTTCTGCCAATGCACCCATCTGAAGCACCTATTGCCTCATTGATGGCAAAACAGTACCGTCTAAATGACTTCGCCTGCGTTGTTTATTCTGAGAAAAACCTGGCGTTCCACAATACTGCTATACTGATCTCGCAAATTCGGGAATCTTTCCTTGCAAAAATTATAATATTTAATAACTTACAATTGAATATATTTTATACTTTGCACAGTATCATTAAGTGTTAAATTTTCCACTAACTGCAAATTATAAAATCCAGTAACTGCAATATACTGGTATATTCTATTGATGACGTTAGAGACGAATTTCAGTCAAGTGGGATAGTTGTCCATTTTCTCCCTGTTTGCTGACAAAGAACAGATAATGTCGAATAATCATCTCTATAGCACGACTATGAATAAAAATACATCATTGAATCACATGAGATAGGAACGTGACTAGCTCGAAACATATGCGCTTCATATAGTAAAATATAGCTTGTACCTAACAGTAAAAGTGGATCAGTGCATGTAGTTCTCGACGCTATGAAATATTGATTTACCACTGACCCGTGGAAGTTTTTTCTGGAGTAAGTATTCTTTTTTTAAAATACGATCAATCAAAAAGTATGAAAAGTACACGAGAAACCTTTCTGCTCTTTCTTTCCGTTGTAGCAACTTTTTGCCTTTTCTATGCCAAGCACGACACTGTATTTAAATGTGAGAGAAGAAAATATAGTTGGCGTATGACTACGTATACACGTTTTAGAAATTGCTATCACATTGTTGAGGAGTCAACGATATATTTCATTGTGCTAATTAATAGTGTTACGTCATAAATAGTACTATTTAAAATATATTTCTCTCGAAGAATGATTTTTCCCTATTCAATTTCTCATATTTGTTCGGTAATCTTTGTAGTAATAAAATTTTTACAAAGTATTTAGTACCTTCAACTGACCCATTCAGGCTGGTTTTCATATTTCTTCTTCTTTTCTTTTTCACGACAGTAAGTTTGTTGTTCACTTCCTCAATTGCAAACACTCGTCAAAAAAATCACGCGAATTCTGAATACAATTCTGGTTATGAGATAAAATTTAAACCGAATCATAGAACTCACAAGTCGGAAAAATTGCTCATTCGATTCGTTATTAACTCAAGATCTTGAGAAAAATAAGAAATATTGTGAATGGTTTAGTTTATGGTAGCAATCACTTCAGCTGGTAGTTCACTGCTACTTGATAACGCTGTTCCTATTTTCAATATACAAAGAATGAAAACTCCTTGAATCATTAGAATGTGTATGCTATTTCTCACAAAATAATTTAACTATTCTTTCATTTTTAGCGATCATGGCCACCTGAACTGTAAATAGCCGTGGTCGTGGCATATGCACGCACATTTGGAAAAGTATAAAAACCTAACACACTTAGAGACAAACGGTTTAAAGCAATGAAAAGTACTCATTTCAATTCACAAGAGACAATGAAAAATCAAAATTCCAATTTTTTACGGAAAAACGTCATTTTTAGGAAGATGAGTACCTTAATGAAACAAGGCTGGCTGAAAAGAAGCTATTTTAAAAAATCTAATTTTTAAATTTAAACTGATTAAATATTATTTTGAAGATGTTGAGGTCGTAGTGTGTTTTTTGTAACGAAAAATGTTAAAAATGTACATCAGACTTTGTAGATCCCATTTTTTACTAAATATATTTTATTACCCGAAAAAAGCACGCTTTTGGCAAATTTGTGGATTGTTTTATTCCCAGCTCTTTTAGGTACTTGTAGCACGTTTTATTTGGGCATACGAACTGACAGAATTAGTGTCTCAAGAGAGACAGTTTTCTATTCGATTATTGATATTATTCTAAGTTTCATTATTACTGCCATTATTACTGACTGGCTTAAAACGTAGATAAATATTTCGAAAGAAACTAAGATGGCACTATTTTAGATGAAAATTCTTGGACTAAGAAAGAAATCCATCTAATTTGAAAACATTTTATAATTTACATTACGCCCCCTCTTCAACTTTAATTTTTAAATTCATCATCCGACATAAAGATCGACTCTCGTCACCGAGCCAGGAATCCTGATAGGTCATGATGAACGCACGCAGTAATCGTGCGAGTACTTCACTGATGTGTAAACGACAACCGCGATTTTTCGTCTGTCCCATAAATCAAAGCGCAGAATCCCTACACGAGAATCCTCTCGGCAATTCCACGCCGATGCGTCTTTTGCAGCGTCCACTCCGCGACGTATCCGCCCTACCGATCTCTCCTTCTCTACGCCCAGACTGAGCTCTGCCTCCCCCTACGCCCTCGCCATGGCCTCCGCTCTCACCATCGCCCCCGCCGTCGCCCTCGCACTCACACTCACACTCACACTCACACTCACACTCACACTCACACTCACACTCACACTCACACTCACACTCACACTCACACTCACACTCACATGCACACACTCGCATTTGCCCTCGCACTCGTCCTCGCCCTCGCCCTCGTCCTTGCCATCACCCTCGCCCTCGCCATCGCCCTCGCCATTTCCCTCGCCATCTCCCTCGCCATCCCCCTCGCCATCTCCCTCTCCATCTCCCTCTCCATCTCCCGCGCCATTTCCCTCGCCAACTCCCTCACACTCCTCGCATTCACACTTGCACTCACCCCGCACTCGCATTCGCACTCGCACTCCCACTCCCACTCCCACTCCCATTCCCACTTCCACTCCTACTCCTACACATAATCCCACTCGCACTCGTACTCGTACTCGTCATCACCTTCACCATCGCCATCTCCATCGTCATCACCATCTCCATCACTCTCGCCATCGCCCTCGTCATCGCACTCGCACTCGCACTCACGCTCACACTCACACTCGTCATCGCGATCGCCATCGCCATCTACATCTCTCTCGCCCTCGCCCACGCCTTCGCCATCAGCCTCGTCATCACACTCACACACACACTCGCACTCGTACTCATCCTCCCCATCTTCATTAGTCTCGCCCTCGCCCTTGCATTGCCGCTGACAATTTTACCATACTTCTTATTCTGCCATTACCACCCATTTCATTAGTCAACCATCGTAAATGTACTTTGGATCATCGCATTCGCTGCTACCATTAGCTGTCGTCTTTACATTCATTAGCGGCACTTGATAACAAATCTTCCCGACACAAAGTGTGATCTTCTTTCTTTTTAATTATCTTTATTAGAAGTATCTTTTTTTTTTTTTGTTGATTGTTCACTGTGACGTAATTTTATGCAAAGGAATCAGTGGTGGAAAACATAGGAAAGTATACTTCAACGTGTTCTTTCCAATTATTATTACTGTAATATAAGTCCTTCTAGCAATGTCACCTGCAAAGTGGTATTCTTTCAGTGTTAACACAGTGTTGCTGATTCAAAGTTCCCTCTCCTACTGTGCCTCTATGACTACTTTTTTACAAATATATATTTAACGTATATTTCAGGAAATATGCCGCATCCTCTTGTGTTGACATTCATTGTCGGAACTGAAAAGCGGATACGATATTCTTACATATTTGACATCTGATTTAACGCTTTCGGTTTTTTAATTAATTGTCTTATTACTCATTTTAAAGGTCTTGGATCCGTTGACTTCTTCAGCGGTCAATGCATTCACCGCAAGTCGTCTGCTCGTCTTAGCCTCCAACCACACAGAGATCAGCAAACGTTTGATCGTCTTTACAGTCCGTCCCAAATTCGCCCTCATTTTTTACCGTCATTTATTTGCCACCCTCTGTCGTTTGGGCTATCCGTGGCAGATTGGTTTTGAGAAGTCGAAGTTATCCTTGTGTCGTCCGTTCCTTCATTGGTCCGTTTTCTGGTTCTTATTGACGTTCGGGTTCTTCACCGTCTTCCTCTGTAACTCACTATATTTTCCACCTACTAGTATTTCTCCTTGGTCTCCACCCGACCACCTTCTGTCGAGTAGCAAGTCTTAAAATACAAGCCTCATGCGATATTTCCTTATTCTGCGTTTTCAAAGTTACCAATCGCTACCACTTGCCACATCTATTGCTACGAAACTACGATATATTTCTTCCATCTTCATCTGAGACATTCCCCAATGTTATCGTCAGTATTACTCCGGCATCTCCATTTATGACTCACTTCTTAAAATTCTTCGCGTCCAGTTCATTAATTACCGAGTTTTCTTGTTTTTGTACCTTTCACCCTCGTCCATGCTGATGTCTTTATCTTCTTACCTACCGGTTCGAATTCGTCGTTTTCATATCGGCCAGCGCCTGCTCTGTCGAATTTGTAGCCATCACGTCAGCCGCCCCCGCACTTCGTTTTGCCGCTCGGTCGCCGCCCCCGCGGGCCGTCGTCGCCTCCGCCGCCGCCGCCGCCGCCCCCGCCGGCGCCGGCGCGCGCGCTCGACCGACGCCGCCGGCCATTACCCGGAGGCCGCGGACGCAGCGCCACATAAATCACACGCGCGCTTCCCCAGCGCCCCCGCCCCCGCCCACGCCCACGCCCACGCCCTCGCCTTCACCCCCGCCCTCACCCTCTACCTCACCATCGCCCCCGCCCACGCCCTCGCCCTCCCTCCTCACCACATCGCCCCCTGCCCACGCCCTCATTCGCACTCCCCACGCCCTCACCTTCGTCCTCTCCTGCCCTCGCCCGCGGCTCCCCTCGCCCTCGCCCGCGCCTCGTCCTCACACTCGTCCTCTCACTCGCTCCCTCGCCCCTCGCCCTCGCCCTCGCCCTCGCCCTCGCCTCGCCTTCGCCCCGCCTCGCCCTCTCCCTCTTTCCGCCTCGCCCTCGCCCTCGCCTCGCCCTCGCCCTCGCTCCTCGCCCCGCCTCGCCCTCGCCCTCGCCCTCGCCCTCCGCCCGCCCTCGCCCCGCCCCCCCCCGCCCTCGCCCTCGCCCTCACCCTGCCCTCGCCCTCGCCTCCTGCTCCCTCACCATCGCCCCCGCGCGCCCGCCCATGCGCCTCCTCCCGCCCTCGCCCTCGCCCTCGCCCGCTACCCACGCCCTCACCATCGCCCCCGCTCCCACGCCCACGCCCTGCTCGCCTCGCCTCTCGCCCCCCACCCCACTCATCGCCCCTGCCCACGCTCCACCCTCCATGCCTGCTCGCCCTCACCCTCTACCTCACCATCGCCCCCAGCCCACGCCCCTCATTCGCACCCTCGCCCTCACCTTCGTCCCCTCTCCCTGGCCCTCACAATGTCCTCTGCCTTGGCCTCGCCTCGCCCTCTCTCCAGCTCTCTGCTTCACTTGCTCTTTTCTGTCCCCACAAAGCTCCTCACTGCCCTCGCCCTCGCCCTCTCCCTCGCCTCTCCTCGCTCCTCGCCCTCGCCCCGCCCTCGCTCTCGCCTCGCGCCCTCGCCCTCCCGCTCGCCCTCGCCCTCGCCCCTCGCCTCGCCCTCGCTCTCGCGTTCTCCTCGCTCCTCGCTGCTCCCCGCCCTCCCCGCTCCTCGCCATGGCCCCCGCCCTGCCCTCGCCCTCTACCTCACCATCGCCCCCGCCCACGCCCCGCCCATGCCCTTTCCGCCTCCTCGCCCTCGCCCTCGCCCCCGCCCTCTCGCCCCCACCTCACCATCGCCCCCGCCCACGCCCACGCCCATGCCCTCGCTCTCGCCCTCGCCCACCCCCCTCTAATTCCTCACCATCGCCCCCCGCCCACGCCCTCATTCGCACCTCCCCTCACCCTCCTCTCCCTCTGGCCCTCACCCGCGGCCTCGCCCTCGCCCTCCCTCGCCTGCCTCTGCCCTCGCCCGCGCCCTCGCCCGCGCCCTCATCCTCGCCTGCCCTCCCCCTCGCCCTCGCCCGCCCGCCCTCGCCCCTGGGTGCCCATCGCCCTCCCCTCGCCCTCGCCTCGTCGCCCTCGCCCCTGCCCTCGCCCTCGCCCTCGCCCCGCCCTCTCTCCTCGCCCTCGCCCCTGCCTCCTCGCCCTGCCCCCTCGCCCTCACCTCTACCTCACCATCCCCCGCCCACGCCCACGCCTCATGCCCTCGCTCTCGCCCTCGCCCTCGCCCTCTACCTCACCATCGCCCCGCCCACGCCCACGCCCATGCCCTCGCTCTCGCCCTCGCCTTCACCCACGCCCTCACCCTCTACCTCACGACGTCTCTGCCCATCGCCCCTGCCCACGCCCTTTCGCACCCTCGCCTCGCCACCTTCGTCCTCTCCCTTGGCCCCTCACCTGCGGCCTCGCCCTCGCCTTTCCTCTCCCTGCGCCCTTCGCCGCCCTCGCCCCGCTCCTCGCCCTCGCCCTCGCCCTCGCCCTCCCGCGCCCTCGCCTCCCCTGCCCTTTCGCCCTCATCACCCTCGCTCTCGCCCTCACTCGCCCTCGCCTCTCGCCCGCGCCCTCGCCTGCCTCGCCTCGCCTCGCCTCGCCCTCGCCCGCGCTCCTCGCCCTCGCCCAGGTCGCCCCCTCCTGCGCCCTCGCCCTCTTCCGCGCCCCTCGCCCTCCCCTTTCCCTCCCCCTCAGCCTCTCCCTCACCCTCGCCCTCGCTGTCGCCCGTGCCCTCGCTCTCATCCTCGCCCTCGCCTCCGCCCCACCTACGTCCATGCACCTCTCGCCCTCGCAATTGCCTTCACCCTCGCCCTCGTTGGTTGGTTAGTGATTCCGGGCGCGCCAACGGCTTAGGTCATTAGTCCCGTAAGTGTAGTGCATGCTCTTTCCTCGGGAGATGGCGGTGATCTTCCCCCGCTGGATGGCGAGATCCGGCGCCATCCAGCAATCTCCATTTTGAATGGAGATTTTTGATGTCCTGAAACCTCAGAGGTGTTCTCAGGGTCAGGACCAGAAGATGATTGGTTAGTTGGTGTTTCTGGGCGCGTCAATAGCTTAGATCATTAGTCCCGTAAGTGTAGTGTATGCTTTTTCCTCGGGAGATGGCGGTGATCTTCCCAGCCGATGGCGAGAACCGGCGCCGATCTACCGTCGGCTAGTGGGGTTTCCCCCTAACCAGGACTCTCCCACCAGCGGGGCACCACCCCAGCCGAGACAAGCTTTAAGCTCCCGACCAGTCTCCCGGAATATGTGGTAGTGTAGTGCATGTTAGTGTGTGTGTGTGTGTGTGTGTGTGTGTGTGTGTGTGTAAGGAGAGAGGATAGGACCAGGAAGAGGAAGGAAAGTCTTTCCAATCTCCCATTTCACCAGTTCTCTTCGCCGCCACCTCCAGTCTCTCCTCGACACTGATCTCTCTCCTTTCTTCCCTCCTGGCGCTTCATTGCCCCACGCCCTTCCAGTAATTCCCTGGCTCTCGAATGCTTCCCGCTCCTCCAATGCCTCGCTACTTCATCTCCCCGCTCCTCCTTTGCATCTCCATTTCTCCATTACCTCCCCACTTACTTCTCCGTCCTTCCAATATCCCTGCCAAGTCCCTCCTCGCCCCTGTTGCCCCGTTCTTCCTTTCTAAACCCCCTGTTCCACAGCTCAGCCCAATCCTGCTCACCTCCCTCTGACGTCCTCCTTCCCGCGACCCGCTTGCATCCTGCCCCTACCCTGCCCTGCCCTGTCCTGCACAGCCCCCCCGCCCCCCCCGCCTCCCTGCCCCTCTCCTCGCCTGCCCTGCCCTGGGTGCTCGCTCCTGCACTGCGCCCTCGCCCTGCGCTCCTCGCCCTGCGCCCTCGCCCTGGCGCCTCCCCCCCCGCTGCCCCCCCTGCCCCCCGCCCTCCGCCCTCCCCGCCCGCCCCCCGCGCCCCGCCGCCCTGCGCCCTCGCCCCGCGCCCCGCGCCCGCCCCGCCCTCGCCCCCCTGCGCCCTCGCCCTGCGCGCCCGCGCTCGCCCCGCGCCCGCGCCTCGCGCCGTGCCCCCGCCCGCCCCGCCCCCGCGCCCTGCGCCTCGCGCCCTCAGCCCTGCGCCTCGCCCTGCCCTGCCCCCGTCTCGCCACCAAACTCCCCCCTGCCCTGCCCCCCCCCCTGCCCCCTGCCCCCGCTCCCCCCTGCCCCTGATCTCCCCCGCCCCCGGATTCCCTGCCCTGTCCTGTCCTGCCCGTG
>BLKR01006371.1:0-58702 GCA_011170035.1 Teleogryllus occipitalis
ACACACACATATATATACACACACATATATATACACACACATATATATATATATATATATATATATATATATATATATATACATACAAATAATATATCTGTAACACAGTAATCTTACAAATTCCTTTATGTATTCAACCTTATTTTCTAGAATAAATAAATTATCCTACTTCTTCCCATTCTCTCCTTCCCTACCCGTCCCTTGATCTTTCACCTGTGTGCCATGTCTCGCTTTATTCCCCGCCCACTACCTGCCCCGTCGTTACGCAATCGGGGGCGCGCGGCGACTGGTTCTCGTGTTTCCGGAGAACCTCCCCGCCCGCTCCACCCCGCTCCTCCCCGCCCCGCTGCGTCACCCGGTCGCGCGGGTAAGACGACGCCGGGAATCTGGAAAGTGGAATGCGAGGACGCTGGGACGAAGTATCGTATTAACCGCGTAATTAAATATAAGTGTTTCAGGGAGATCTCAGGAGTTATATGCGCCGCATGACACTAAAAGATGAGACGTCTAAATGAATACCTTCTACGCGCGGTAGGTAGGTCCCGTATTGTCCGCGCAGGTGAAGTATAAATTGAACGTAATTAGATACTTCTGTGTGGCTTTTACCAGTTTTTCAACGAAGGAGGGGATATTTTAGGCTTGAAATTGTCGTTGTTAGTGACATTTTCGTGGGGTTTCTGTTATTCGTACTTTTCAGTTTATGAACTGTCATATTTATGTGTAATTTGATAAAAGTAATTTCATCATTTTGCTTTCCATCACGTGTATGTGACAAATTTTATGTTATAGGCCACCTATGTGTCATAGTGACCCAAGTTCCAGCATGCATACACTTTATGAAATCCAAACTCTCCTAATGCCAGCTTTTTCACACATGAGCGTTTCTTTTCTGTATGAAATTCTCTTTTCTTCCTTCCTTCCTTCCTTCCTTCCTTCCTTATTTCTTTCTGTCTTTCTGACTTTGTGTCATTCTCCCTCACCCTTTCTCTCAAAATAACTTGTTGGTATATTTGCACTATAGTGTATCCCTAATAATCATATCTATTTAATATTGAGAGGTATCTATGATTACGGTTCATATTCTGAAATTTTGATTCTATAAGAATATTCTTTCTCACTCTAAAAAGATGAATTATTTAATTGTCACATTTGGAGCAAATGTGTATGTTTTCTACCGGAAAGTGAGGATTTCCGGCACGATGCTTTTTAACATTCATTCAAGAATCAAATCTATGGACAATTTATGAACAATGAAGAATTGATGAACAATTACTCCAGCCGATGGGGTAACTAAAGGTCACAGGAAAAATTCTTTCCATCCTTCCATTTCAAATCTGATTTTTTTCAATGTAGTATAATCTGAAAGCCGAGACGTATGTCTATGTTGCTTTAAATATTCAGCTCAATCTATGAGATAATAAAGAACCGGAATCTGAACGGAACGAGGTATTAAGTATTCTTAGTTTAAATAAAAATTGAGTAGCAGACATAAAAAAAGAGATGAAAACTTTTAATCTCCGACTATTGGAATCCGTGCGGTCTTGAGTAAGAACAGAAAATCTGGATTCTTGTTTTTTTTGTCTTAGTAACATACATATAATCTTCACTTAAGCATTTTTAATTTTCTCCTTTGAGACTCAAGTTAACTCTTCTCATTGACATTATTTGCACCCGATTATATAGTTCTGTGAGTATTCACATCTATCTATGAAACGAACACACGAAATTAAAATGAACACTCGCATAGTGTGCCTTATTTTGTAAGTTGCGCAGTTATTTTAGAAAATATATTGTGATCAGAAGCCTTATCCTGTAAAGCCTCACTAGGCCCACAATTTCTCCACATAGAAAATGGTATGGATGAAAACAAGCACGGGAGAAATATAGAAACACTTAGTATTCCCAGCTAAAATCGCAGGGATCGCCCCGCGATGCGGGGGATTTTGGGGAGCCCTGCGGAACCCCGTGTTTTCTCAAGGAGCGGGGAAGGGGGTAGTTGATGACGCAATCAAGGGGGATCGCGCGGGCTGCGCGGTGCTGGAGGCCGTGACAAACGACGAGCGCGGGATCCGCGCCAGATGCTCCCGGGCGGGGGCGTGGGTGGGCGGGGCGGGGCGGGGCCAGGAGGGACGAGGCGGGGCCGCGCCGCGCCTGGAGGGAAGGCACGGGGTACAAATGAGCGAGGATTTGTCGCCACAGTCACAGCCGCCGCAACCGCCCCCACTAACCGAGGCGCTACATTGCTCACACTGTCTCGCTCATCGTGCTGCTGGCGATTACTCCGTTGACGTCATTTCTGTCACCTTCAGTACTTTCGCATCACAGTCGTCGATTCCTTCACCGTCAGCCTTGTCACATACGCTATCACTTCCATTTAATTGCTGGTGTGACAGTTATTTGGGAACAATATTACTCATCCGCCAATCTAATAGAAATTTAATAGAAGTCACGAAATTAAAAATATAGTTTAATTTAATAAGATATTTACTCACATTCCCTCAAAATCTCGTGCTCGTAGGTTTCTCGCGGTTTCAAAATGACAGCCAGTTAGCCATTTACCCCTTATTAAGCTGCCTAAGCTAAGTCTTATCTGCGCCTATTCAATGTCCCCTTTCTCACTGAAATCGCCCAATACCCAACCTTCCAACACTTTCAATATATCTGTCAGTCCAACATCATGCCAAAGCGGCTTTGCCATCGCCATCGCTATCGCCACCACCATTTCCAAGCAACTTTATTTTCATCTCAGGAGAATCAGTACCACAACTATAGAGGAAAGAAGAACTAATGAACCGGTAGCGGTAGCTCAGTGCAACTGATGTCATTGCAGCGCCTCTAACCGGGAGGTCCTAGGTTCGAGTCCTGACGGCGGCAGGATTTTCGATACTAGCTTTTCAGCTAGGTCGAGTTCAGCTGCTGTCTGGAGGAGAATTCTAGCGGCCGGCTGCTCTGATCGGCAGTTTTCCGTGGTTTCTCCGATCAACACCAGGCGAATGCCGGAGCAGTACCTTACAAAACGGGCCACGGACCGCGCGCGATCTGTCCTTCCTCTTCCTTCCCCTTACACACACACACTAACACTAACATGCACTACACGACCACATATTCCGGGAGACCGGTCGGGAGCTTAGAGTTTGTCTCGGCTGGGGCGGTGCCCCGTTGGTGGGAGAGTCCTGGTTAGGGGGAAACCCCACTAGCCGACGGTAGGTCGGCGCCGGATCTCGCCAACCAGCGGGGGAAGATCACCGCCATCTCCCGAGAAAAAGACATGCACTACACTAACGGGACAAATGACCGAAGCAGTTGACCCGCCCGGAAACACGAAAAAACCAAAACCAAAACCAAGAACTAATGATTCGACGGTGACTCCTTCTCTGAATGGGAGACCACTTCCGAGTAACCTCTCAAGCGCTGGTAGTTGGATCTCTACACCTCCTGTCTCTGTGCCACAACATCGTTTGCAACTCTGCCACTGTGGTTACTAGACCGCCTTCCTTACGTCCAATCTCAAGTTCTCCATCGCCCCACTTCCTTCCCTGAGCCCCCGCCCGCGTGCCGGCGCCATTCCTGCTGCAGCACTCGCTCCCCCTCCGGAGCCCGCTAACGTGCCGTCCGTCCCCTCGGCTGAGGGCCCCCGCCTCATTTAGCACGCCCAAATGGAATTTCTGTGTCTTATTCCGACCACACCGCGCCGCGAGGCTCCGTGTTCGGAGCCGCTGACACGAGCACGGGCGGGCCTGACAGGACGCCTGGATTCTGAAATGCGTTCACCAAATTGACAGCCAGCAACAGTGAAATTTGTGCTCGTTTCTTTTGCTCCAATAAATTTAGAATGTATCGAAAGCAGTTCGCCAATGCTGTCCATTTACTTGATACGAAACAAATAAAAATGATGTGAAACTAACGTCTTCATTGTAAAATGCGAATGTATTGATACATGCAACGCAATGTATTCATATATGAATGTATTGATACAATGTACTCATATGATAATACACATTGAATGTGTTGATACAACACAATGTATTGATATACGAATGTATTGATACAATTTACTAGTATGATAATAGAGGTTCGTGATTTGTTCACAAAGCACTTTGTCAAATGAATACCTAGGAGCTACAAAACTTTAGTCGGGAATTAAAATATACGTGTTTAATACTTAAAAGAATACTTCCATAATTTTGTCATTAGATTACATTATGAAATTAATTATTTATGTTTTTCAGTTGTCAGACATTTTCGGTGTGCACGAATATCATGAATATTTTTTAAAGATCTAATCTATTATTTTTAAGATATAATTTATTCTCTTTTGATACTTATTCTTGAATTAAGTATTTATACTTGAATTAAGTATCAACAAATTAAAAGACACACATCATACGCAATAGGCTGAAAATATAGTAAATATTGTTAAATTTGTAAAAGGTATGTGACAATTTTTCGTGATTCTAGTAACGAGAGGCTGATCTTAAGTTGTTGTTTTTTTTGTTATCATTTGACAATCAAAAGAAAGCCATTCTTTGTTTTCCTCTTAATTCGTATGCTACTCTTTTTTATCACGCTTCTTGAACGATCGGAATTCACTTCGAGAAGACATTGTAACTGAATTGGTAAGGAGTAAAGCCAACTCTAAATGATACAATTATCCAGTTAACAATAACCCATTGGACTTTGCAACAATTTTTAAAATAACAATTATTATATTGTTATTAAGTTCCACTTTATCAGTAAATATACGAGAGAACAATCCGACGTTTTTCACCCATTACGATAGGGGCAGTAGAAGCATTAAAGCAAAGAACATTTCGAGTGAATTTCAGATGAGCCTCTCAGTAGTTATGGGCCGAATTGTAATGTAATTTATCTATTTCCAATAAACAATATATCTCATACGATAAGACTTCTTGCACACAGAGCCTTCAACAATGAGCAGTAATACGCTTTTTATACGAAACTAAATAAGAGTACATTGTTATTATTTTAAGTAAGAAAATATGTAATTGTTAGTTTAACTGTGTAAAAAACTGCTGGACAAGATCAAGTTTTCGCAAGAAAATAAATAGAGAATTTTGTAATATAATTACAACGCAAGGATTACGTAGAATATAGTGGAAGGGTCGAGTCATGTGAGGAGGAATTCATGCAGGTTAAGTTATCAGCACTGCACTGAGAATCTATCCCATGTCCCATATCCTTTGGCTTCTCCATAGACATCATCACATCATTATTGGTATTTCACTATACTGTTCACCTTTTCTGAACATTCAAAACACCATTGTCGAACATGTCTCTCTTATTCCGACGAAACCTGCGGGTTTAGAATATCATTGCAGACACATGTTACATCAAACTACTCTAATGATCAGTCCGCCTTCACTTCCCTTCGCGACATTATCGGCTTCCGCGCTTTTTGGCACCGACAACTATGCTCTTTTTTGGCACAGCCGCCGTCGCCGTAACACTTATCCGATGCCCCCACCTCCACAACAGAGATGTGCCCGCCATAGCCCGAGGCTGCTGCGGCAGCGTGGCGAGGCGATGCCGGCGCTGATAAGCGACCGGCGATCAGCGCCGCACCGCCACGCGCGCCTCCCCGCCCCTTCCCCTCCGCGCCGCGCCGCGCGTCGCACCTGCTCGAGGCGAGGCGCGCGAGCGCGACAAGGCCGTCGCGAGAGAGGCGAAGCCGCCTCCTACTGCGCCCCGGACGACAACGCCGGCGGGACCGATAACGCCGCAGCCACCTGTAGTTGCTAGGGGACTAGAGTGAGCGGTATTGCCACAGTCACTCACCACCACTACTTTTCCGTGCTTGTCCATTGCATAGGTCTGGAGAAGAATTCCAGCGGCCGGCTGCTCTGATCGGTAGCTTACGGGGTTTATCAGATCAATTGAAATGATTGAAGTGGTTGATTGATTGATTTTTTCGTGTTTCCGGGCGCGTCAACTACTTCGGTCATTAGTCCCGTTTGTGTAGTGCATGTTTTTTCTCGGGAAATGGCGGTGATCTTCCCCTGCTGGATGGCGAGATCCGGCGCCGACCTACCGTCGGCTAGTGGGGCTTTCCCCTAACCTGGACTCTCCCACCAGCGGGGCACCGCCCCAGCCGGGACAAGCTCTAAGCTCCCGACCGGTCTCCCGAAATATGTGGTAGTGTAGTGCATGTTAGTGTAAGTGTGTGTGTAAGGGAGAGAGGATAGGACAAGGAAGAGGAAGGACAGATCGCGCGCGGTCCGTGGCCCGTTTGTTAGGGTACTGCTCCGGCATTCGCCTGGTGTTGATCGGAGAAACCACGGAGAACTACCGATCAGAGCAGCCGGCCGCTAGAATTCTCCTCCAGACAGCAGCTGAATTCGACCTAGCTGAAAAGCTAGTGTCGAAAATCCTGCCGCCGCCAGGACTCGAACCTAGGACCTCCCGGTTAGAGGCGCTGCAATGACATCAGTTGATGCACTGAGCTACCGCTACCGGTGATTGAAGTGGTTGTCATTGTCAACAGCAACATTGTAATCAATTGTTGACAATGACAACGCCTTCAATCATTTCAATTATGTAAATGTCAACTATAACTCACCACTAAACCAATATTATCCGATCAATTCCAGGTGAATGGCGGAGCAGTTCCCTAACAAACAGACCATGCACCGTGCGCGATCTTTCCTACCTCTTCCTTGTCCTATCCTCACCTCTTAATCACACACACACACACACACACACACACACACACACTCCCATGCACTACACTACCAGACATGTTTGGAGACAAGTCGGGAGCTTAGAGTTTTTCCCGGCTGGGGCAGTGGCCCACGGGTGAAGGTAAAACCTACAAGCCGACACGTAGTTAGGCGTCATTTCTCGCCAACGACCGCGGGAAGATCCGCCCCCTCCCAAGGAAAATAGTACGTTTAACAGAGGACACGCCCGAAAACACGAAATAATCAATCAATCCATTACATAGTCATTGACTTCTGTGTCACATGCGCTCTAACCCCTCCAGGGTACGGAGACTGCATCATCCTCTGTCAACCCCAAAGAATCTACCAACGTCACAATCACTTTCTCCGATACAACCACCTCAACGCTGATATCAACTCCGCTATTTCCATCACAATCATCACAGTTTCACTTTCTCCATTACACTGTCACTACCTCAAAAACTACTTTTACTTTTGGGTACCAAGGTCGGTTCTCTTAAAATTCATTTATTTATTTATTTACATCATTATTATATTTATGAATTAGTATATAAATAAATAAAATTAATTAATGAGGAATTACTTCTCATCACTACCAGCACTATAACCTTAATTCGTACACCACTATTATCATTTTATCACCTGTGTTCAACAACGTCCCAATCACCTATGCGACCGCCTCCGCGCTGTCGCGGTCACCGCCACCGCTGCCACCGTGGCGGTTGTGCCTGCGAAGTGGCGGCTGCTGCCACCAACGTTGTGGCTACGGAATTCGTCGCCTCAGGACGGGCATCCCTCGGTGCCAGTTGCGTCAACGGGCTCGTGATCATGGGGTTTGTCGACCGTGTCGGAAATGATGAAGAGGAGTGCTTCCAAAGTTGTTATACAGGAAGATACGTCACTTACGGAAAATGTTTCTTTGGCAGATAATCAAACAATTCAACATCGGGATGTGAAATCGCTGAATAATGAAGCTTAGTCTTTTTTCTGCCAGCCAATCACTGATCGATTAAGCCAATCGATCTACGACATTTTGGAGGAGATAAACTATTTAGAATTAAAAACTGAAAAAAATGTTCAAACGTTTTGTGAATGCTGTATTTCTTCAATATTTTGCAAACACGCCAAGATCTGCGCGCGCAATAACACCGTAATTAATTATGTAAAGAGTTTAGAGTAAAGAGCAATATGACAATCCCTGTTATTCAGAGAAAATATTACTTCAGAGAACATGGGAAAAGTTATGAACAGCAGAGTAAAGTTCGTATTCTTTCAAAACTGTTTTGCTGACGTTTATTAAGAAAGTCAGTTAATGAGGCTTTTATCATTTCTAGAGATGATTCCATTGAACATCTTACGTATATTCGACCTCTACAAATTTTCCATTCATAGAAAAAACAGGTGTAATATAAAAATTTATTTAAATATTAATTGGACTGTGCCGACCTGGATAGTCGAGGTGGCTAAGAGCGAGCACCGACTCAGCGCTTCGGTCCCAAGGGTCGCGGGTTCGAGTCCCGCCTTGGGCATGGCTGTTTGTCCCTTGACTTTGTGTGTGTGTTGTCGCGGAGGGCCTCGCGTTCTGCTGCCCCAGATCAGAGGAGCCCGCAAGTGTTTGTCTAGTGTGTGGTCGAATATTCGTCCCTTCGGGACGTAAAAGAGCAACCGGCTGGATAAAAGCCCTAGCAAAAAAAAGAACTGTGCATATCAGTGTAAAGCTATTTCAATCAAACTATGTAATTCATGCCATTAAAACATGCAAAATCTGCCTGTATTTGGCGCGACAGCCCGCGTACGGGCCATGCTCTACCAGCCGCGTCCCGGCTTCGCGGCTATGGCAGGAGACCCTATACCGTATTCTGGTCTTCTCAACCTGAGAAGTGAGTTTTCTCATCGTCACACAGCAACATATCCTGGGACATTGCAATGAAAACGCACATTATAATCTTGCCTGACCGAGAATCGAACCAGGGGTCGCGACATTGAAAGCGAGCGCACTGATCAATGAGGTAAACCGCGAGGACAAAACATGCAAAATATCAGTTTTAAAAGTTGACACACTATAGGTAGAGAACAATTTACAAAACTTAAATATGTTTCCTTTTGTATAGAAGAAATGAATGGGTCATCTAAGCAATATTGCGCACTGATGTCACTGCAGCGCCTCTGACCGGGAGGTCCTAGGTTCGAGTCCTGACGGCGGCACGATTTTCGAGACTAGCTTTTCAGCTAGATCGAATTCAGTCGCTGTTTGGAGGAGAATTCTAGCGGCCGGCTGCTCTGATCGGTTTATCCGTGGTTTCTCCGATCAACACCAGGCGAATGCCGGTGGGAGTACCCTACCGAACGGGCCACGGACCGCGCGCGATCTGCCCTTCCTCTTCCTTGTCCCATCCTCTCCCCTTACACATACACTTACACATACATGCACTACACTACCACATAGTCCGGGAGACCGGTGCCCCGCTGGTGGGAGAGTTCTGGTAAGGGCGAAACCTCACTAGCCGACGGTAGGTCGCCGCCGGATCTCGCCATCCAGTGGGAGAAGATCATCACCATCTCCCGAGAGAAAAACATGCACTACACTAACGGGACTAATGATAAAAACAGTTGACGCGCCCGGAAACACGAAAAAAATCAATCAATCAATCAACCTAAGGAATATTGCAATATTGCAACATTCAGCGAGGAAGATGTGTTCTGTGATAATTTCACTCAGATCACGAACACTTACACATCTGCAAATGTGCATTATGATAATGCAATTTAGTTGATCAGAAATGGATACTCTGATTAATCAGCTGTAGCGAAGATCCCCATGTGATTTCCGATGCAATATTGGCTGAAGCGCGTCATATTTAAACTTAAAATAAGGGTCTGTAGAATTTTGTTTTAATATACGAAACGACACATCCAAATATCGCCCATTTCAATGCAAAAAAATATTAAGCATTAAACATTCAGAAAAATATATTTTATATATTCCTTTATTTCTATTATTCCTATTTATTTTATACATTCCTTATATTACTTTAGACTTGGAATTCCACAGGACACATTTAACATTAAAAATTACAGTATTTTAAGGAAGAAAAAGGTTCCTATCCTTTATTGTACCATCCGCTAAGGAATCGACTAACTTCCATGAGAACATAGTGAACGACAACACTAACCTACGAACGGAATGGCGTCGTACTCAAACTTTTAAGGTAGAGTTGATGCTTGGTTACGCGTATCCGAGTTCATGATCAGAATCTGGCCTTCGACACATGCGTTTAACACGAAATATCCTTGAGTGTGTCCAACGCATAATTTCTAACGTTTTATGTCAAATACTTTTTTGAGCACTAATTAAAACGTGCCATTCTAAATTGAACTACGAAACAGATTGCCCTCAATTTCTTCACTTCTTTGCTTTCGTTCACTGATCTCGCGACGTTGGGAACGAATGTGAACGTGGGTTCCATTAACTCTCTGTCACTCACGCTGTTGGATAGAGTCAAACAGAAGTTTCTTTTCTAGTTAAGAAAGGAATGTTAGCCTTCCACGAATAAAAACAATGCTTCTATTCCTCTAACGGTATCTGAGAAGAGTTTCGATAAAGTTCTTATCTCTGTTATGCACTTTGTCGCCATACCCTGAAGTAAAATAGCTGTGCCTATTTGATGGAATCCAACATACGAAAACGGGCATACGAAACGGTGTTTTTGCGTACTTGATCAAAATGAGATTCTTTCTGTAATATAAAAGTGTTTAATATTTCAAATGTGTTAGTACGTTTCTCTTCGTTACTGTGGAAAAACGTAAATAATGATGTAGAAAACTAAATAATACGGGCATTAGACGTAGTCCTACGTGCTACGACTGGCCGTGGGAGTGAGTGAAATATAATAAAAGCTTTAATATGGTTTGTAATAATTTATTACTTATTTTCATAGTGTGTTCAATGGCAATAATATAAATAAGAAAAATGTATTCATGATTTTAATAAAAAAGAAATCTTCATATTCGGTGCTTTGGACGGAGTTCAACGCGCGAGTACTCGTGTTACGAATGGTCGCGCAAGTGACGGAATGTTAAAGAAAACACCAGAAAAATGTTCCGATCGTAGATTCACTTGCAGGTGGAAAGCCTTATTAGTATTATTCTACAGTCAGTTGAAGATATTTATTCCTGTTCTATCGTTACGTGGTCTAAATTATTTTGAAAGTGTATGCAACAGTTATATTACAGCAAGTTGAGACTTTCACTTTAAATTACATATTTGCATTTTATTTATATGTTATTTTCACTTTTCTCAAGAAAGTAGACACGCACAAATTAATTTCGCTCATCCGATGGACAGGTGTAGTAGTTTTTAAAATGATTATCGTTATCATTACGAATATCATTGATTCGAATATATTACAACTTTTATTTAAACATGCGATAACTGTGTAAACTAATTATTCAGTCATTCCGCACTTTTCATTGCAGGGATACTCTAATAGAAGTAAGAAGAGATATAGTGAGAATATTACATATGCTTTTCTGTGAGAAAAAATGCCTTATGAAGTTGTTTATTTAAACTTTTACTCATCAAAATCGATTCAAAATGCATTTTTATTTAGTATAATTACTCAATAATATATATATATATATATATATATATATATATATATATATATATATATATAATAAAATATCTGTAACAGTGTTGCGAAAGTGTATTGTGTTGTGGATAAATATTCTCGATCTGGCCTCCCGCTGTAGCTTGTAGCTCGACGAGTAACGGCCTTGTTTTGGCTTTGCTCGAGATCGAGGACTTCGTAAGTCGTGATCAATACAGCCTTCTGTAGAACCTTCGCTACAAGATTCCTACAACGCAGCGATGTAGAGCGACTTGGGTTGTTGAAACAGCTGTCTTCCTTAATCCCAACGCTATCTGAGTTACGAACCAGTTCTTCAGGATGTCAAGGTACGCTTTGATAAAATACGACTTTAAAGAAACTACGTGAAAATGATACGGCTGTCACATGCCAAGAGACGCAGATTTGCTTTATATCCGAAAAAAATAATACCTAGAGAAAATATTTATTTGTTGATAGATTAGTGAGAAAGCGTAATAAAATATTACCCAGTGTTCCACTTTTATTTTCTTACTATCTACAATAAATAATACATACAGTAAATCACGTTCATTTATTATTCGATATCAATTAAGATACTGTAAACTATGCTGTAATCCAGATATATGATGAAGACTACCAACAAACTTATCTAAATAATTAAATCGAAAGATGCAGTAAATATTGGGAAAAGAAATCAAATAGATGTTTGAGACGGTCAAAGAGGATTGATTAATTGATGTTTTGAATTGATTAGTCCCGTAAGTGTCATGCATGCTTTCATCGTAGGAGATGGCGGTGATCTTCCCCTGCTCGGTGATGAGATCCGGCGCCGACCTACACATCGGCTTGCAGGGTCCCCCCCCAACCGTACGGATACGAGTAAATCCCACCAGCGGAGCACCGCCCCAGCTGGCACAAGCTCTAAGCTCCCGAGCGGTGTGTGGTGGTGTAGTGCGATGAAATGTAAGTGTGTTTAAGTAAGTGGTGAGGATATGGCAAGGAAGAGGAAGAAAAATCGCGCGCGTTTGGTAAGGTACTACTCCGGCGTTCGTCTGGTGTTGATAGGAGAAACGACGGAAAACTATCAGAACTACCGGTCACTAGAACGATATTGAAAATTGAAGGATAAAAATGTAAAAATTTAAAATTTTTTATAATACAATAGAAAAATGGAGAAATTATGACAGGTGAGAACTTACCAGTCATATGAGAGGTCACAAAACAAATTGTTCGTGAAATGACATTATTATACAGTGAACTGTCACTGGACTGACAAAAACAAGTTCGTTATGTTGGCGAGAGTCCTTTCTTGTTTTAAATTCCCCTGACTATCATTCTTTCAATCGCTCTCGCCAACATAATAAACTTGTTTTTGTCAGTCCAGTGACACAGTTCACTGTATAATAATGTTATTTTACAAACAATTA
This sequence comes from Teleogryllus occipitalis, assembly GCA_011170035.1. NCBI lineage: Eukaryota > Metazoa > Arthropoda > Insecta > Orthoptera > Gryllidae > Teleogryllus > Teleogryllus occipitalis. The sequence goes on from BLKR01006371.1 coordinate 12,736, forward strand.
ATTTTGTGAGCTCTCATATGTCTGAATTATGACTTGTCATAATTTCTCCATTTTTCTATTGTATTGTAAACAATTTTAAACTTTACTATATTTTTTATCATTCAATTTTACATCCTGGTGATGGGAACAGCAATTCCCAAAACTGTTTCACGCTTATGAAATAAATTATTACAAGACTTGTCTGCCTATAAATATAGACCCCAATTCCTTTAAAATGTATAAACATTATTTTTCTCTTTGATTTGTTCATATTTAGCAGTATTTTTTTACCTATCAATTTCAGTGGTTTTTATCGTTATGTGAGTTTATTAAGTAACTTTCTCAATTTAATGGAATTAAAGAAATTTATTTCAATTTCAAACAATTGGTCTTTTAGTGAAAATCTTTCCAATAATAATTAATGTCTAGGTACCTCCTAATGTCTAAGTATTTTGTTATTTAAAATTAGTTTAAAATATAAACTATTGCATAACTATAACTCTAACTAAATCATTGCATAACTTATAGTTTATCAAGTTCGGAAATCTCCGATGACATAGTTTTAAAAACATTTTCTTAGGCCAGCAACAATTTTCAGATTAAAGTAAGCATACCATTGATTTGAAACGAACGAATTCAAAGCTTAATACTGCTCTATTTGAGCTGGTGAAGCCTAAGCTATATGAATCTCAAACATCCGTTGATTAAAATCATACGGTTATTCGTGTTTGGGCCAGCATGTTTAAGAGAGTGCTCTGCTTAATGAAGCCGACATATTCACGTCAATGAAAGCTGCAAATATATGCAATCAGATACCCCCAACACTGGTGTTTCGCTCACGTCAATGGTCGCGCATGCAAAATTACGAATAATTCGACTGTTAAAGGGTTAATACTCGTCTTTCTGAGCATGTAATTGGTGAATTCTGTGACCATATCTCGGTGTCTAAGAGACGTCAATCTGAATCTTCTTTTGATTGAACTACACGGTATCTCGTGTTTGAGTCACCACGTTTAACACAGCAACAAACGAGAGTTCTGCTCAATGAAGTCCAAATATTCACATCAATGAAAACTGCAATCATGTGAAATCAGATAGCTCCAACAATGGCAACGTGCGCACGGACATGTCAATCGTCGTGCACGCAAAATTACGAATAATTCAAACGTTAATGGGTTAATGCTGAACTATTTTGACCACGTCATTGGTAGATCCTATGACCATATCTCGGCGTCTCAGAGACGTCAATCCCAGACTTTGATTGAACTATTCGCTATCTCTTTTTTGGGTCACGGTATTTAACAGAGCAACAAGCGAGATGTCTGTTTAATGAAGTGCAAATATTCACATTCAAGGAAGACCTCTTGCCAGGGGTCTTTGGGCGGCTCCGATGAGTCAATGTTCTGGTTTGGCAGTACGAACGAACAAAGAAGAATAAATATTCATATTCTAATGCAGTCATATTTCTCCGCAGCCTTATGAATTCTCCAGCGCATTCCACTCCATACATCTCATCTCGTCGGCCCGTCTCGCGCATCGTGTTCCTGTCAGCGGAATCTCGACCGTTTCCTCCTCCTTTCCCTGGCACTCGCCCTCGCCCCCGCCCTGCGCCACTTTTAATCCATCTTGTGAGATGAGCATCATCCAGCAGGTGCACTGTCGGGCGTGGGGCGTAGGTACCGTGCGCTGGCGGGCCTCGCGCGGGCAGTGGAGGAGGCGGCGGCGGCGACGGCGGAGGTAGCGGCTGCGGAGGCGGAGGTAGAGGCGGTGGAGGTGGAGGAGGAGGAGGAGGCGGAGGCAGAGGTGGTGGTGGAGGTGGAGCGGTGGCAGAGACGGAGGCGGCGACGGCGGAGATGGAGATGGAGCCAGCGGAGGGTGAGGCGGTGGAGGTGGAGTAGAAGGAGGAGGAGGACGACGAGGCGGCGGAGGTGGAGGCAGCGGCGGCGGAGGCGGAGGAGGCGGAGGAGACGCAGGTGGAGGTAGCGGCGGCGGAGGCGGATGTGGAGGATGAGGTAGCGGCAGCGGAGGCGGAGGCGGAGGTGGAGGCGATGGCGGAGGCGGTGGCGGAGACGGGGGCGGCGACGGCGGAGATGGAGACGGAACCGGCGGAGGGTGAGGCGGTGGAGGTGGAGTAGGAGGAGGAGGAGGAGTAGGGGGAGGAAGAGGAGGGGGCGGAGGCGGAGGACGAGGAGGCGGCGGCGGCGGCGGCGGAGGTAGCGGCGGCGGAGGCGGAGGAGGCGGCGGCGGCGGAGGTAGCGGAGGCGGCAGCAGAGGCGGAGGTAGAGGCGGTGGAGGCGGAGGAGGAGGCGGAGGAGGAGAAGGCGGAAGCGGCGGCGGCGACGGCGGAGGTAGCGGCTGCGGAGGCGGAGGTAGAGGCGGTGGAGGTGGAGGAGGAGGCGGAGGTAGAGGCGGTGGAGGTGGAGGAGGAGGCGGAGGCGGAGGTGGCGGTGGTGGCGGTGGCGGCGGTGGCGGTGGTGGCGGCGACGGTATTGGAGGCGGAGGCGACGGCGGTGGCGGTGGTGGCAGAGGCGGAGGGGGCGGCGGGCGCGGGGGCGGCGGCGGAGGCGACGGCGGCGGCGCCCCTCGCGTCTACCCCGCTCACGCCTCGCGCGCCGCGTCTGCCGCCGCCGCCGCCGCCGCTCCCTCGTTACCGCTCGGCGGACAGCTTGTGAGACCCGCCCGCGCTCCCGGCGCCGCCGTGGACGTAAATGGCGTTCGGTCACAGTGGGATGGAAGACGAGAACGCGACTCAGGCTTTTAATAAAGAACGACTTCATGTGGTTCCTAGTGGAATGGCTCAACTGAGGAGCGTTTTTTTATAACCCGATAAAAGAAAAGGAAATTCATTATAGTTGGTTACACATCGCTTAGGCATTTTTTACCCGTTTTATTCCTCTATCAAGCATTCAAAATCATAAGATTTTTGCAAAAACCGATAAAAGTGTATTGTCAACATTCGTCTTATGAAAAACTAGCTTTTGTATTCAACGAGTTTTGAAAAAACGCTCCTCAATTAGAGCTCTTCTACCTAACGTACTTATTACGTTCATTTTTTCTGCGTGATTTTCGTTTGCGTTGGTCGACATTTCAATTTATTGAATAGGAATTCAACATTTGGTGTAATATACGACTTTATAAAAGTTTCGAGTTCTTTCGTGAACAATTAAAGTATCTTTTGGTGAGCATATTAATCCGAATTATCTACCAGTGTATAGAAGTTAATAGAAACATATGATTCTAACGTTTCTCTGACACAAATTTGACTAAGTTTGAAAGCAGATGTATTCCTAGAGCGACTTCGGAGTATTCTTAATTTAAAAGATATACATCTGTCACTTTTCATTTTATATGTCTCTCCCAAGACATTGGATTTCATTACTATTCTAATCAATGTGTAACCTATTAGAGTTAACCTCAATTGAATTCTAAGTTTTATTTGAAATTAACAAATAACATTCAGTAGTATAGCCTTATTGTATTTCTTCTTTGATTACTTCAAATAACTGCGGTTATATTTTTAAAGGAAAGGAAAAGTGATGAAAAAATTATTCTGTTAGTGAACAGGAAAAAATTTCATTATACTACGTTCTGTATCAGAGAATGATTTCGTTATCAAATTTGAAGTGTTGCCTAGCGGTCTAAAGTGACACGTAAGCTATTGTCACTCGAAATCGATCGAAGACGTCTCGACTGGGTGGCGCCAAATCCACTCATCAGTCTATTTTCGAAGAAGAGATAGCACACTTGGAGTTATCACCGTCGCAACAAAAGAAAATCTGTCCATGTGGACTGATACATGCCTAGAGACTACGCTTCGTGCTTTGAGATCCCTCCTGCACTGCACTGTGAGAGGGCACCGTCTGTCACTGCCACGCGCGCCGCGCCTCCGCCGACTACCCCCTCCCCCCGTCCCCCCCCGCCACCTACGCGCAGACCGGCCCCGCCTCTGCACCGGTCTTCAAACGCCGCTGCGTCCACTGCCACTACACCCGTTATTATCACAGCTGCCGGCGTTATTTTCCGGTCTTTGACACCACCACGGCCTCTGTTTTATCTCCGACTCATTCCCTACTGACTGTACCGTATCGACGACAGAACCAGATTGTTCTAAGTCCATTTAACTACATTTGTCTAGTCTGGAACTAAAGTGGTATATGGTATACCACAGACCACTTTAGTTCCAGGCTAGACAAATGTAATTAAATGGAGTCAATTTTTAAATGGTCCAACTCACATTGTACCGTAAGTAACTTATGGTAGAATGTGACTTGTTTTAAAAATTGACTAACATTAAAACCATCTGCCAATACTAAAGCGGTACTTTTATTACGTGGCACCTACAACGAAAAATGACATATAGAACACTTAAGTATGTATAGATGCTCACCTGTTCAGATCAAATTTATCGTAATCTGGATTTTATCCAAAATATTTCATACACCACTTTAGTTCCAGGCCAGTCATTTTTCAAGAGAGACATTTGATGTTTTTGTATGTAGTGGGTAAGTATGGAACGAGTTAGTGTGGAATGAGTTTGTTGCAAGCTAATTGGAGTGGAATATTTATAATTTTGTTTGATGCATGCATGTAGACACGGACATGTAAAACACTCAAAGAAAAATCGAATTTTGTTAAAAAATTTGACTTAAAATCTGGTTCTCAGACATGGATATTTCTAATCAGTGGCATCTCTGTTGTGGACTTAGCTCTGAAATATGCAGACATCATGGTGTTTTTCACAGTCACAATGACTACACAGTCACTACAGCTGCTATCGGTACTTCGGAGTCCGTGACAACGCTATTGTTTTATACCAAATACTTTATTGCTGCATCAAAAATAATTGCAACCTGTTTTTATCACATAGTACGTTTTGTTCTGAAATTTGCGGCTTCAAATGTAGATTTTGTTTTCCTAATCTTTTCATTGTAAACATTGCATAGATTCAGAAACAGATTATCTACACTTTTTATTCACTGTACAACTAAAATGATGTGATTTCCAGAAATCATTACAGTTTAATTGCTGACTCTTTCCTCACTTCCATCGAACATCACGGGCGTCAACATCTCGGGTGTCCGCAATGTAGAGTTTTCTCAGTTACACAGTATCATTGTCACTGGTGTCGTGTCGTGATGATCAATTCAGCATCGTTGGTCTACATCGTTCCGTTGGAGCCGTTGTTTTCTTGCTTTTGTTGTTCTTACACGTAGTTGTTTGTTGCTGTCAGTGCATTCGTTGACATGACAGCTGTCACATAAGTCACAACACCGTTTAAGTGCAATGTCATTTGTCGTGAATATCTATCGAGCACTCATTGCTTCACAACTGTTCTCTCTCTTCCACTACTGCCACCAATTAATGAGGAGAAATCATCACTACTATTACTTCCGCTACGTCCTCCATAATCTCCCCATAAAAAGTAAACCGTTCACTTGTTGCCGTCATCACTACTATTACTTCTGCTACTGTCCTCCACAATCTCCCCTTAGAAAGTAAACCGTTACCGTCATCGCTGCCAACTTGAGATAATCCGCATCTCGTGCGATAGCTCCAGGGAAACTTCCTTCCCCCTGCAATTGATGATGCAACATCGTTGACCGGGAAACACCAGGTTTCGGCTCCCAACAGTGGCAGATTTTCCACACTAGCTACATATTTGGGCCATATTCAGCTAATGTCTGGAGGAGAATTCTAACGATCGTCTGCTCTGAACGCTAGTACCCTGTGGATTGTTTACAACTTTGTCACATGTATTGGTGGCTAAATTATAACTAATTTCTTACTACTAATGCAATGGTTGAGGGAATCTATTAAGGCATCTCTGTTTAATCCATTTCGGAGAACAATTTGAGGAATACATCAAATGAATATTTGTTTTTAATTCTTGTATTGTGGTTTGGTTTTCTTGCTCTAGGTTGAATTCTTTATTGTGATAAAGCCAAGAACCCCGGATTTAGTTTGAATGATAAAAGCGGCATCCAGCCTTAGGAATAATGACATTGTATGTAAATTCGAAGTCAAAGAATACGCATTGTTAGGACAACCGATCAACAAAATGTAATATTCCATGCTTGGTGTCATAGCGCTGAGCTGATGGACACGGCATCGAACACATTATATGCAAAAGGTGTAGAGAGGGCATTGGAAGCCGTGATCGTATAGAAGGGTGGAATGAATTAGTCCCTAGAAAAATATTGAAATGAACACACATAAGTAGTTGGTGAGAAGCGATGGAATTTTCAGCATAGGCTGAGTATTATTTAAATGTTAGTGAGGCGGGAATTTGATTGGTTTGAGGTTTGAGAGCTTGGTATTGTTTAAATTGTAGTACTAAAATGGTAATTGGAAATTTTATTAATGTAGTAGTTGGAATTTCGAATTAAAATAGACTCCGTGACACGAGGGGATATACATATGTATATATATATATATATATATATATATATATATATATATATATATATATATATATATTAGGGTAGCTTCCATAGATGGAAGGATTTTTCAATAAGTAGCTGAATATAGTCTGTCGCGAGTAGGTGTTCATACGAAACACAGATAAGGAAAGTCGCGACCGCGTATTGATTTTGTGGGAAATATCAAATCCTATTAAAGACCAAATCGTTGAGAACATTTGGAACATTTTTAATTTAAGCAAGAAAGCGAGAATTGGATACCACGGATTCCGTGGACAACATTCTGCAGGTCAGCCGAAAAGTCATCTAACAAGATATTGTAGTAAGCTTACGAACTATATTCAAACCCATACGGTGTTTTTAAGTTCTACATTGAAAAAATTATTCTCATGAGATCAACAGAACTTGTAATATATATAATAAATATATAATATATAAAAATATAATAAATATTTTTTTTATTATTGAAAAAGGCTGATAATTTGTAGTAGTTGCCATCAGTCTAATAGTTGATTTCAATCAATATAACTTCCAGGAATCTTGATTCTGTATAGAATTACACGCCCACAGGTCAGGAGTAATACGTTGTCTGTCGAACCCATTATTAAATTGGAAGTAAATTTAATAAATTAGAGTTAACGTTGAGAGAATTTATGAGCATAGCAGGGCAAAGGTAGAAAAAATAATATGAACAATAGCAGTGGAAGTAATTCCCTTCATAATATTAGATGTTTGTTGAAATAGAATCCAGATTTGACAATAGTAAAATATCAGAAGAAACGAAAATGTATGTATTTGGCGTTATTGGGTCAGTAGTCCGACTTCGCCGGCCAGCTACTGGTGTCTCCCATGCCTGGGCGTAGTTAAATTCCCATGCCTGGGCGTAAGAGCGACATGAGGCGAAGTTGACGTAGTCTCTTCACCGTAACTAGCAAGCCTTCTTGAGCTTTTCTTCGGCACACAGCTACAAAAAGTGGGACGATTTTAAAGGAAAGCTACAACTTAACAAAAATGTTTGCCTCGACCGAGAATCGATTCCGGGACCACAGCACGGGAAGTTAGTACACTGCCCATGAGCCATCCCAGAGGCATAGAAACGAAAATAATTTCACAAATAGCTAGCCGACCGAGGAGCATGAAAAAAATTCATATTATGTATTTGTTCGTTCGTAACATACCATGATGTGTGATCTCGTGCTCACTGCATGAGCCTACCCGTCCCTGCCCCTGCCGCCACAGACGTCGCGCCGCCCCGCTTCTCGCCTCGCCCTCCCCCTGGCCGCCCCCGCGCCCCGCGGCGCCTTATCTTCTTTCGAATTAACATATTCGATCTCCGGTGTCGTTAGTCGCGCAGCACGGCGTGGCGTGGCGTGGCGTGGCGTGGCGCGGTGGCCGCGGCCCCCGAAGCGGCTGGGCGGGGCGTGGCGCGGCGCGCTTTGAAAAGCTCCGAAGCCCCTACGCGGCGCGTGGCTCCGGGTGCGGAGCGCCGCGCCGGTAGGAACCTCGCCGTGGCCCTAGACGGATAGGCGATATATCGGTTTTATAATTTTTTATTCATTTATTGATTAGTGTTTCCGGTCGCGTCAACTGATAAGGTCATTAGTCCTGTAAGTGCAGTGTATGTGGTTAGGTCGGGAGATGGCGGTGATCTTCCCCCGCTGGCTGGTGAGGTCCGGCGCCAACCTACCCGTCGGGATGCGGGTTTTTTGCCAAGTAGATATCTCCCACCATCGGTTAATCGCTCCAGTCGAGGTAACCTCCGACCGCTCTGTCGGCATGTGAAGTAGTGAAGTCAATGTAAGAGTGTGTGTGTATGTATGTGTATGTAGGGGATGACGATAGGACAAGGAAGAGGAAAGAAAGATCGCGCGCTGTCCGTGGCCCGTTTGTTAGGGTACTACTCCAGCATTCGCCTGCTGTTGATCGGAGAAACCACGTAAAACTACCGATCAGAGCAGCCGGCCACTAGAATTCTCCTCCAGACAGCAACTGAATTCGACCTAGCGGAAAAGCTAGTGTCGAAAATCCTGCCGCCGTCAGGACTCGAACCTACGACTTCCCTGTCAGAGGCGCTGCAGTGACATCATCCAATACGTAGATCTATATACTTTTGTGCAACCGACTTTCATCATCATACAATATTAGAAAGTGTTTTCAATACTGCGGTATCATGCGTTTCTCAAGAGCAGAAGGTTCCACGAGCGTCCGTTACAGCACAGTTTCTAGCTACGCGACTGCGTGAGTGAGCGATAACTCCCGCTGTTGGGAAGTGAGAAGAGCCACGTCGAGATTACTCATCCGATTGACGCGAAGTCGTATCTCGATCACAAATCGCTTCACGATTCAGATCTGTGAACTGATACTACGTTTGTAAAGTCACAAAGTTCTGGGAATGACATCTGTATATCTACAGCAAAGGCAGCAGTGAATGTGGTCGGAATTCTACGGCCACGATTGAAGAAGGATTGTATTCAATTCTTTAAAGATTAGTTTTCATATCCGGCCTCTCTTCATTACAGTTGAGTGTGTTTCTTTTTTTTCAAAACTTTGGCAATGTATATTTTTTAATTGAACAAAAATGTATTAAACTTAAAGAAAACAATTGGAATGTATAATGTAATTGAGGTCCGTATTTGTACTTGCAGATATTGTAAAGCACAGAAATCATTTTATACTGTAATGAAATGTATTTTTAACGAATAATTTGTTGTCTGAAAGTGTTATTTCAACACACATTTTTCTGTAACAAAAGAAGAAAGAATCAAAGAAAAATAAAGTAAAGCTCACGTCTTACACTTTCCCTGAAGCATTTTATTTTACTACGTGATTAAATGACAGCTTCTGCCGTTGGGAAAGAGTTACGTCTTGCCACATCATATTGCTTCAATCTTTGTTCGCCTCCCTGCGGCTCGTGAAGCTTGCAATTTATGTTCCAGGAACTGACCATGTTCCGACCATAGATGTGAGTGATCTTGCAACAAATCTACAATAATGCTTTCCCGTCAATGCGCTACTCGTCTTGGTCTAAACCCATCACATGACGTTCAATTACTCCTTTCAATGTTTTACGAGCGCGGGCCGCAGGTTCTTTCCCGCTGCGCAGCTGTTACGTCGCGTTCCCAGGCTCCGCCGCTCCGCGGACGTCGATTCACGTCCGGCGCTCTTTCTATCCGCGACGCACAGTGGTCTCGAATGGAACTAAACGAGCGCAGATGAAAAAGATGTGCGGCTTTGGGTGGTAAAAGGGTTAGCGCATCGGGTTGTTTTTTGATTAATTGATTAGTGATTCCGGGTGCGTCTACTACTAATAATATCATTAGTCCCGTAAGTGTAGGACATGTTTTTTCCTCGGGAGGTGGCAGTGATCTTCCCTCGCTGGATGGTGAGATCCGACACCGACTTAACTGTCGGCTGGAGGGGTTTTCCCCAACCAGGAATTTCCCACTAGCGGGGCACCGTCCCAACCGGGACAAGCTCTAAGCTCCCGACAGGTCTCCCAGCATATATTTTAGTGCAGTGCAGGGGGAGGATAGGACCAGGAATGTGAAGAAAAGAGCGCGCACGCTTCGTGGCCCATTTGTTTGAGTATAACTCCGGCTTTTACCTGTTATTGATTGAGGAAACCACGGAAAACTACCTATCAGATTAGCCGGGCACTAGAACTCTCCTTCAGACAGCGACTGAATTCGACGTAGCTCTCTAGCTAGTGTCGAAAATCCTGTCACATTGGAACTCGGACCTAGGCCCTCTCAGTCAGATGCACTGTAGTGACAACAGTTGATGCCCTGAGCCACCTATCCCGGTATCGGATTGTTATACCCAAATTTGAGGATTCCAACCCGATCGAAGCCATGGGTTTTAACGGGTAAAATTCTTCCGTACGTCTTCTTTCGGAGGGGAAGTAAACCTCGCGTTCCCATGTTGTGGATTTACTGCTTGTAAAAGATCTTCAAGCCTAAAAGAAACCGCTCAGCTAGTGACACTTTCTTTCTTCCCTAGATGGTAAAAGGAGCACAAAGAAATTTGTGTGGTCAGACGGGAGAGCATGGCTGATGGCCTAAGTCTCCCCACGTAAAATAAGGCATCATTTAATTTAATTGGAAAATATGGAAAACAAATCGGTGTACTGAATGCGATCAAAAATATTCTTGGTACTTCAAAAATATAGCAGCTGGACATTATAATTTAGTCAGATTTTTACTTTCATGTATTAGGTTAACATGCGATTCTCCAAAGCAGACGAAAATTACTATATTTCTCTTTACCAATATTTGTGATGTGGTACCATCTATGGCCACTTTAGATTTATTTACTTCGAAGTTTGTTTGATAACTTCTTGCTTTCAATGGTGGAAATAATAAAAAAAATTGAAGTAATCTGTAGAATGGACTTACAATGAAAAGAAAAAAATATCTGACATCGTTTTTCAATAATACTTTTGAATAAAATTATTTCAATGTTCTCCTTGTGTGGCCACTTCTTCATTAAGTTGAAAATATTTTGAATATTAAATTACATACAGCATTTCTAATAAAAAAATACATTGGGAAACTTTCAGCCGTATTACATTCCATGAACCGGATCTACAAGATGTTCATGTAGATATTGCACGATCATAAAGAAGAGTGCTGGAACTAGACTATGCAACTAAATTTTGAATCTAACACTTGATAGAATATTTTACCGAAGTGGCTGAATAATGACAATTTATTTGGAAAGTGTCGATAGGTAGCTTACTTGTCATTGTTAGAACCACCGATTTCCTACCTCACTGTTTTCATTTTATTATATTTTTGTATATAATAATATTATCTTAAAATTAAAGTGGCCTTTCTATTCTCAATCTATAAATTAGTATACAAAAGTAAACCCCATACGCGCGTAAGATTTTTACACAATAACATTTTTCAGAAATGCAATCTAAGGTATTCGTTGTATAACCTATGAGTGCTCACTGTTCCGAAGTTGTTCAGTTTAAACGGATTTTTCTTCCTCCAAATGTTTCATATTGCAAATTTTATATAATCTATAGATGTAAACATCCTAAACTAAACATTTAAGCAAATTTCGTTATTTCTTATCTTTTATTCGAGTGATTTATCCCACTTTCCGCCCACTGTATCCATCTCACACCGCAACACGTGCTTTCCTGAGTGACAGGAGGCCCTGGCATCGCCGTGCTGTACGGTGGCTGTTAGCTCTCGACAGTCCGCTCACGGACGGCGGTTTCAATTGGAACGCTCCTCTCGGGCTATTGCGGATCTCCCGTGCGGCTGTGGTTCCGACCTCACTGATGTTCATTAGTGCGTGTGGGAGAATGGCGGATCAGAAATGACAGGACGACGTGAGCTGGCTGAATGTTCCTCTTTGATGACAAATGGTTCCTATTCTTAAAAGTGAGCGAAATGTTCGTTTGCTTTTTTTCCTTTAACCAGTAGCAGTCGGAGCTCGTAACTACAACACATTGAGGAAGATAATTGAAAAGAACTAAATATGCATGTGTAAAATATCATCATTTATTTATTTAAAAACATGTCAAAGTATACTTGAATGACCAAGATTTGGAAATTCCGTTCACCAAATGAAAATTCAGTCCTTCAAAAATCAAATGCTGTGTATGACCTAACGTAATTGAATTACTCTTTCCAACTTTCCAAACTTTTATGAAAACTTGGCATTTTTTGTGAGGCAAACAGTATATTTTACAATTATAGTAATAAAGTAACTGATGTAAAATTGTCAGAAACGTATGAATAAATGTTTGTACAGCACAACATACAATTAATTTAATTTTGAAGTAAATTATGTAACTAATCTGTATAAAATTAGCTTGAACTCATTCAATAAACGTACGGGAAACATTTAGTAAAATATATTTTTAAGTGGCTCAAAAACGGCTTAGGCCTGCTTTGCTGCATTACTTATTTCTCAAACAAAAAAAATTGACCACGGTGTTTTACGTATTGATTGTTTCAGGATCGTGCAGAATTGGCGTTTGGACAAATGGACTACTCACAAGAAAAACCATTCCGCCTTTATATAGTTTTAATATTCGCCACCAAGTTTGGGACACAGCGACACGCAATTGGAACAAGGTACGGAATATCCATGACCCATTCATGTGCAAAGCCATAATTAATATTGCTGAATACTGTACAACTGATACCTCTGAGAAGTGATACAACAAGGAAGGGTGCGAAAGTTCATACTCTTTCATATCAAGCGTAGGTCCTGAAAACTAAGTTACGGGCTGTTGTGTTTAATCATAGAGAAACGATATAACTGTTTCTCACCAGTTATGTTACGACGTGTTGATGTACTCCCGGGTAGAAATTGACCCAAAAAATCCGTATCGCGTGTTTGCGAAGACCTTGCTGCAGAGTTGAAAATTGCACATGCTTGGGCAGCTCCCATAATTAAATTCATACCAATTCAACATCACCATTAAACGACAGGCTTAAAAGAAAATCTCCTCAAAAGTTAAATTTTTAATGGAGATAATAAAGACAAGAGAATAGTAATGTCCAGTAATTCATGTTATTCTACAAGACAGGCCAGCCACACATTGTGTGTTAATGCTATCTGTCTCTCTCTGTCATAGCAATCATGGGCAATTCAAATGACAATCCCTCAAATTTATTATTTGAAGGTGCAATTGCAAGTTTTAAAAATTAAAAAATGGGTTTCCCCAGTTTTTCTAGCGACGCCGCCCCCATCTGCTGCCTACTTCCGCTGGCCACGTTCTCATCCTTGGGGGTAAGGTCTGTGGTCTTGCTTCCAACGCCGAGCGGGCGGTAGCCGGAAAACTCGGAATGTGGAGGCTTGTGTAGCAGAGACAGCAACGGAGATAGTGCCATACGGCAAGGCGAAGGCGTGGCGTGGGCGTGACGGGCCTGGGCGAGCGGCGAGGGCGGCGAGGGCGTCGGCGTCGGCGACGTTTGAGGGCGACAGCAGGGGCGAGGGGAAAGGCGAGGGTAATGGCGTGAGTGAGGGCTGTGGGTGAGGGTGAGGGTGAGGACGAGGCGGGGCAACAGCAGCAAGGCGAGGGCGAGGGCGAGGCGAAGGCGAGGGCGAGGGCGAGGGCGAGGGCGCGGGCGAGGGCGAGGGCGAGGGCGAGGGCGAGGGCGAGGGAGCGAGGGCGAGGGCGAGGGCGAGGGCAAGGGCAGGGCGAGGGCGAGGGCGAGGGCGGGGGCGAGGGCGGGAGGGCGAGGGCGAGGGCGAGGGCGAGGGAGAGGGCAGGGCGAGGGGCGAGGGCGAGGGCGAGGAGCGGGGGCGAGGGCGAGGGGGGGAGGGCGAGGGCGAGGGCGAGGGCGAGGGCGAGGGCGAGGGCGAGGGCGATCGGGCCTTCGAGAGCGACAGCGAAGATGGAGACCCCATGAAGTCGTGAGCTTAGCCGGCGCGCACCTACCCTGGCAAAAGACGGCGAAGTATCTTGGTGTGAAGCTCGATAGCGGTCTCCGCTGGCACGCCCACGCAAGATACCTTAGCCAGAAAATAACTGCCCGAACCACTCTCCTAAGCCCGCTTCTACCAGTCCCCGAACTCCATCTTGCTCTCAAACGCCGCTTATTCACCGCTTGCGTACGGTCCATTTGGACGTACGCCTGCGAGGTATTCGCGGCGGCACCTCCCTCCACCCTCCGTCCGATTCGCTCGGCGGAAAACCGTGCAGCGCGTCTCGCGGCGCTACCGCACCTCTCTCCACCCCCACCAAACAGATACCCTAGAAACACCGACGTGTTCGGAGTCCTGGGTGTAAAAAACCAATTCTTGCCGGAGCTTCAAAGGCGCTCGGCTACGGCGCTTGCAAAGGCGCTGGGGCCGAAGGCGCCGCGCATCCTGCGCGACACCGGCCGAGAGGCGAACAGCGACACACATCGGTCCTATCTACGGAAAGGACCGAAACACGTCGCCTTCACCTTCCGTGCGCTGCCTCACGACACGCTTGCTACCTTGTGCGAGCAAGCGGAGGCAGCCGAACGCGGAGGGGAAGACTCGCCATCGGCCGAGGCACGCGTGGGCAACGCGACGACGCGCACGGTGACGGCGAGGGCGAGGCGACGGCGATCGGGCCTTCGAGCGACGGCGGAGATGGAGATGTTCGAGGGCGACAGCAGGCGCGAGCAGGTGTGGGCGAGGGCGAGAGCAGGAGAGTAGGGGCGAGGGCAAAGGTGTGAGCGAGGGCGAGGGCAAGGGCGCGGGCATGTTCGGGGGCGACAGCGGCGGTGGCGGCGGCGGCGGCGTCTGCAGCGCGCTTCGCGTCCCAGCAATCCTCTTAGCGCTGTAATCCCTCGCTCAGACAGCGGCCCGGCGCCGCGCCGTCCGACCGTCCGTCTTGGCCTCCGCCCTCCGTCCATCTCCGCACCCCCCCCCGCCAGCCACGGTCCATGGGGGGGGGGGAGGGAAGTCGTTTTGTCCGGAGCCGCGCGTCGGCGCGTGGCCGCCGCCTAAACTCCTTGTTCCGCTGTCGCCCGCGGCTGTTCCTTTGTGACGTGTGGCGGGAACATATAATATTTTTATTACAATGGGCCAGGGAACTGTAAAAATACTCCTCTTCTCCCCTTTCACGTTGTCACAATGAAGCGTTTCTGGGAACACCAGAATTGGACGTTCTTCCTGAGAAGTCACAGTTGAATAGACAATACTCACAAAGAAGGCTGTTTTTAAAATATGTATTTATAGTCTCACCTGACTAAATTATTTTAGTAATTGTGCTTCTTCCAGCAATTAGTATTTTAATTAGGTAATATATCCATTCGATTTATTTTCGTTCGAGCTATTAGTAAATAACTCTATTCAATCTTTTATTTTAATGAATCTCTACGAGCTATAATGGTATTAGACGGTATAGTAATGGCGATTTACAAACACAGTAATAAAGTACCTGTTTTACGATTCATCTCACGGAAATGAAGCATTCATCAACCCAGTTTCAATAAGAAAAAAAAAATCACTGGGTCCCCGCTTGCTTAGACTCCAGATTGTGACGTATTCTCATGGAGCCACTCCTTGTTTCATATCTTAATATACTCCATGTTATTGATTACTTTCATCGCTCGTTCCCAAGGTTTATTATGTTAGGATTCATTTATTATCTCATGGCAAATCAATATTACGTTCCCCCTCACCCACTACAGTTCCGGGATTACGTGGTGGGTGGTCCATTTTGAAGAGTACCTTTTTGTCTTATTATTAGTTCTTTAATATTTTCTTTACTGAAAACTATTGTTGAAACAAAACAATTACTTTTTTAAGGAATATGTTAACGTCCGTTATCTCTTTTAATTCTAATAGTATTCGGCCCATTTTATTAAAACGTCACTACATTATTATTTATTTTGGCTAATAATTTTTATTTTGTTTATATTGATAATTTATATTTGTATACCAAATTTCCAATAATTATCAAAAAATAATAATGTAATATACGTTTTATTAAAAGGTCAGAATACTATTGCAACAAAATAATTACTACCTTCTAATGGACCAAAATAATATATTTTACAATTCATTATTCAAACTTACAGATTAAATTGTTTTAAATACTTCAAACTCTCCCAATTCCAAAGAGTGTTAATAAAACTCTTGATTCCGACAACTGACATAATCTTTTCACGATTTAGGACAACAGATTGTTTCGGAAAATATTTCAAATTTCAGGGCCGGTATTTTCTCTTCAAAAGGCAATTAAAAATTAGCAGATGATACGCGTTCACGTAATTTCTCTGAAAGCTTTGAAAAACGAAATGGGCTGCGAACAACGGAAATGGTCATTGTATTTTTTATTAATCGTTTTTTTTCTTTCTTTCTTTTGAGAAAACGAATGAAATACTCATTATGTCGCCGTACGTAACATCACCGTCCCAAATGTTACCGTATATAAATCATCCAACTTGTGATGGCAAGGAAAATAGAAATAGTTCTACAGATAATAACAGTATTCAAATATAATAGTTAAATAATTCACATAACGCATTGCGCACCTAGAATTTGCCACGCAACTGCATTTAATCTCTACAAATCCCGCCATAATGTTGAAGAAGAGCAAGCAAAGAGAATCTTCCATTCATACTGCCATTCAACATCAATTCCAGAAAAGTAGGTATTTTACTTCGTACGGTCATTAGTTAACTATACAGCAGCATTCACAATGTTTTAGCATAGACGCCACAGGTAGCGAAGTGATGATGATGGGAACTACATGGCTATGCTGCAGTGTGCCAACTTACGAATGTCGTTACGACTTACGCTACGGTCACTGTACAGCCGAAATATCTGTAGCTCTCTACTGGACGACAGCGAGCGAAACTGATCGCCTGATTTCCTCCGAAAAACACTCGAATGTTGTACCGGAAATCGGCCGCAATTCACACTCCATTGTTAGAAACATTTGCGAGGAGCACGCTCAAGACCATCCACAGTTCAACACGTAGTGCGAGTAGTCTTGGTATTTCAGGTGGTCTTGATTCTCACGCTGATTTGGGATTTTGCGCAAATGGAACCGACAGAATCAAACGAAAGAGATCTTTGGCCGAGAGCCGGTGTTTCTGGACGCCGTCAGAAGGGGTCTTTGGGGTTCAATATGCCAATTTCCATTTACTACCACGTGTTTGTACGAATCGGACATAACGGAAGTCAACGTCCAGCGTCTGCCGCCAGAAATTTCGACCAAAATCGGCTCCTGTGACCGCCACCTTACAGTTTGATTGATTGATTGATTGATGGGTTTTTTCGTGTGCGTCAACTGCTTCGGTCATTAGTCCCGTTAGTGTAGTGCGTGTTTTTTCTCTCGGGATATGGCGGTGATCTTCCCTCGCTGGATGGCGAGATCCGGCGCCGACCTACCGTCGGCTAGTGGGGTTTCCCCCTAACCAGGACTCTCCCACCAGCGGGGCACCGCCACAGCCGGGACAAGCTGTAAGCTCCCAACCGGTCTCCCGGAATATGTAGTAGTGTGGTGCATGTTAGTGTAAGTGTGTGTGTGTAAGAGGAGAGGATAGGACAAGGAAGAGGAAGGACAGATCGCGCGCGGTCCGTGGCCCCTTTGGTAGGGTACTACTTCTTACAGTTTGCATGAGCAAGTGTAGAAGAAATATTGACTTGTACATTTCTGTGAAAAAAAAATCGATATCTGAATTGTTTCCTTTGAAGAGTATTTTTAGTCTATTCCCTCCGGCAAGAAGGACCCCTGCCACGCCCCTAAACGAAACCGAGTGCAGCCGCCCCGTTCACAAACCAGCACACATCCGAAAGCAATGCTTCACCTGCTAACCTCCCGCGTTTAGCGTCCCACGCCCCGGTGCACAGCGCGCCGTGCGCGCGGATGGTTCTCGTTACGGTGCGGGCGGCGGCGGCGGTTCCCTGCACAGCACGGCGCCCCACGATGCGGATGGATGGGCCCGGCGTCGCCCGCCCCCACCGCCAGGGGCGCCACGGGCGCGGCCGCCGAAGACGAATCGGCGCGCGGCCCGTCGCCCCGAACTTTGAATACTCTAAATGATTTAAAATTGCATCGATAAATCTCGAGGACTCGCCTCATTACACGTGAAATGTGTCGGTCGGCTGGCCGCGCGGTGCGGTGCGGAGTGGAGCGGAGAGGCCGGGAGGTTGGGAGGCTGGCCGGGAGAGCGCGGGCGAGCCGCCCTCGCTTTGGTGGGTGCGGCGGCGCCGCCGCCGCCGCCGCCGCCCGCGCACCGGTCGCTCACAAAGGTGAGACCTCGTGGTAGGAGGAAAACCCGGCTGAGTCCAGGAATAGATCCCACTAGCAAACTTCAAAATGAATACCTCAGGGCAGCCGTCTGTGCCCTTACGTACATTCCTATAACGGATTTATATCGCGATTTAGCGATGCCATTTGCTCATAGATCACATTAAAACAACTACAACTTTTGAAAAACAGCTAACTCTGAAAATACACTCATTTGCGAGATCGCTTCGTATCAACCAGACCAATGGGCGAAGCGTAAGCGACTTGCTGGAGTAAGAATTCTGAACACCAATGAGAATTGAAACATAAACTTCGTATTTCTGCACACACAATGCGGGCGCTAGTTGGCGAAAGTCTTATTGACCCTTGTTTTTCTTTTCATATTGCAGGATTGGCCATAGATGCCCGTAACGGAAAGAATGGTTACACCGAAGTTCGTGAATGTGCATTGCACTTTTCGTGTATTCACAAAAAAGGCTTACCGTATCCAGCGGGGGAGGATCACCGCCACCTACTGAGGAAAAAACATTCATTACACTCACGGAACAAATAACCTTAGCAGTTGACGAGCCCGGAATCACCAATGAAGTTAAATCTAAGAGTAGACGAGTCCAAGCCTTTCTTTCTGGGGATGGTTGAGTGTGAACGAACCACAACAAAATATAACAGTATAAAGTAATAAAATTATAAGCGGACTTTCACATGACACATAACGCTAGCAAGAAAGTTATAATGCTCATTCCTCTTATATTTGCGAGTATGTTTGTCGTGTATGAAAATAAACTGCGGTTCTGCGATGTATCAACGGACACCCCAATATGTAAATACTAATTCACCACATTATCTAATCAAACAATAATTTACAAGGATCTGAAAATGCACAAACATATATTTCAGTTCTTACTTAAAACTTTAAACTTGAACGTAAGAAGGAGAAAACGCTAGTAAAAGAAATTCAAAGCAAGCCTTCTGGATAGCGGGTACTCCTGAAATTAACTTTTTTTCGTTTAATTTTTTAGAGGAAATAACTGTGCCATTGAGAGTCATACTGATGTATGTAGATGAAACTCAAAAGATCTTTCTTCGCAATTGTGCTTCTCGCTTTCTTACGTTATTCTTATGAAATCAACGGAGGTAATATAATTGACAAAAATATTGCCTAATCTATGCTTCAGATGCAAACACAAACAAGTTTCACCACGAAAATTCAAAAGTGTATAACGTAACACGAAAACAGAATCTCTACATGAGAAAGATAGGCGTCCTTTGCGAAATACCAGCTGACATTTTGGACAATTGAGGCTCAGTTCAATGTACTATTGCATACTACATGATAACCTACACATTTGTCAAGCATATACATGTTTGGGCTTGGTATATTACATATTCAGCCATTCGGTCGGACGTCAGAGGAACTCTCTGGAGGTGAAAAAGAGCGCAACAAAAAGGAAAACAATCGTGGCGTTAGAGAAATCGCCGGCAAATCGGAGTGAGGGGAACAAGTGCAGGGAGCGTTGGCAGGAGGAGGGGCGCGGGGCAGGGGGAGGGGGAGGGGGAGGGGGAGGGGCCGACGCCCAGCGGGCGGCGGAGCGCGGCCGAACGGGCGGCGGCGGCGGCCTCAGCCACGGGCGCGCGCCGGGCCCTGTTTTTTGTGGACTCGCCCGCCCGCCTGGCCGACCGAGCGAGCGGCCGCCGCCGCCGCCGCCACCGCCTCCGCCACCGCCACCGCCACCGCCTCCGCCTCCGCCGCCGCCGCCGCCGCCGCCGCCGCCACCGCCGCCGCCACCGCCTCCGCCACCGCCTCCTCCACCGCTCGCCCGCGGCCCAGGCCCATAATCAGCGGCGGGCAGGCGGGAGGGGGCGGGCGCGCGCGCGGCCAGCGAGTAGGGATGGGCTCTCCCAAGGGGAGTGGAGGGGCCCCGGGCGCGTGGATGCTGTGCGCCGCCACCGCCGCCACCGCGCTCGCATTGTCTCGCGCAGACCCCCCCCCGGTCCTCATCCCCCCGCCCCCTCAGGCCACTCGCTGTACCTGTTTGGGACTCACGCGCTGCCCCGGTTCCGCGCCGTTCCCTGCCCCGCCCCGCACGCCCTCCGCTGGTTTAGGCGATGTGCACTTTCAGGTCCAGTTTAGCCTCCGCACGCCGCCGCCGCCGCCGCCGCCGCCGCCGCCGCCCGCGACCAGAAACAACAAAAGGCGCCACTCGTGTTGGCGAGATGTATTTTAGCGGGCGGGTTTCTCTCCTCGTTAGTCGATTCTTCCTGCAGAATTTTATCGATATCTGGAGGAAAAACGCGGCTCGTTCGCGTTTCCTTATAGGAGTGTGATCAGACAAAAAGCGGAGTACTCTGACCGGCCTTAGGAGTCCCCTAAAACGTGCAGTACCTGCTTCCACTAGAACAACAAAACTTTTCAGAGTTTTTAGTCCACTTCGTGAAATTTCAAAAATTCAGAATTGTTATTTCTGGAAAGAGAGATTGTATAATCGTTGGCATAACCATGTTTGAATTTTACTTTACATTCACAAAAAGTATCAACAGTTCTAAGATTGTTTCTTTTATGTTTCCTCTATCAAGGTGAATACTCAGCTGTTGTTGAGTTGATACATGAAACCTTAGAGACCGAAAATCCTGTCTGCAGCAATAATTTTAGAATATCTCATTATACTCCCAATGAATAATCGAGTGCGTGTATATTGTAAACATCGTATCTTCGGATTTCAGAATTATCTTGCAACATTCATTTTAAATTGGTAAACGTTGGGTTCAAAAGTGTATCTGAACTCTGCAGAAAACTCTAGAAAAATTCCGAATTGGCAGTGTGTGTTAACTTCAACTGTCACACATTATGCTATTATAATATTATATGTAATATTCAGTTTGAAACCACATGTGAAGTAAAATAATTACATTGAATCAAACTTCGTCGTAGTCAACATCTTCACTGCATAATTACCGATGACGTTGCGGACTCGGCAATCCATCTGTTCTGTAGGGGGAAAATGTTGGTGGATATAGTTGGTGGAAATGGGTGGATACCTGAATATTTCAAATATACAATTTCTTAATAGATATTGAATGTCTTGTTTGAAAGGTTATTTCGTGCTTCCGGACAAGGCAATTGCTATGGTCATTAGGCCCATTAGCGCAGTGAACGTCTTCTATCCCGAGAGATGGCGGTGTTCCTCTCCCAGTTGGATGGTGTTATTCTGCGCCGACCCACACATTGGGTTGAAGGGAATTTCCCTTCCAGGATTCTCCCCCGGAGGGGCACCCGCCCAGCCGTGACCCGACTGGTCTCACGATGTGTGTGGTTGGTTGGTTGGTTGTTAGTAATTCCGAGCACATCAACTACTGAGGTCATTAGTCACGAAAGTGTAGAGTGTTTTTTTTTTCATCTGGAGGTGGGGGTGGTCTTCCTCCGCTAGGTGACGAGATCCGGCGCCGACCTACCGTCGGTTGGTGGGGTTTCCCCCTAAACAGGACACTCCCACCAGCGGGGCACCGCCCCAGTCGGGACACGCTCTAAGCTCGCGACCGATCTCCCAGCATGTGTGATAGTGCAGTGCATGTTAATGTAAGTGTGTGTAAGGATAGGGCAAAGAAGAGGAAGGAAAGATCGCGCGCGGTCCGTGGCCCATTTATTAGGACACTGCTCCCGCATTCGCCTGGTGTTAATCGGAGAAACCTCGGGAAACTACCGATCAGAGCAGCTGTTCTCTATAATTCTCCTCCACAGAGAGACTAAATTCGACCTACCTGACAAGCTAATGTCGAAAATCCTGCCATTGTCGGGACTAGAACCTAGCGCCTCCCGGTATATGTGCGGCAGTATAATGGATGTATAAAGGATGTAAGGGGAGAGGATAGGACAAAGAAGGGAAAGGAAAGATTGCGTGCTGTTCTCGGCCCGTTTATTAGGATACCTGGGAATTCCCCTGGTATTTACCGAAGAAACCACAGAAAACTACCGAGCAGAGCAGCCGGTCGCTGGACTTCTCCTTCCCGCAGATCCCAAATTCGATCTACTTATCCAACAACAGTCGACTTCGGTTATAGTGAACTCAGATATAGAGATCCCTCGGTTATAGCGAACTTTAGTCACCATTTCACTTACAAATAAGCATAAGATGAGTCGGTTATAGTGAACCCAGGAGATAAGTCCTGGAAATTAATTGGTTCTCATTGGACCTTATTAGGCGATTGAAATGGCCGTCGGTGAGTTTGATGGTGTTTCTACAGTGCATGAGGCATTGAAAGGTGTCAAGAAGCATTACGATACTTAGAAACAGAGGACAATGCAGAATCAAGAATGGCGAGAGCACGAACTCTGAATAAGGATCTAATGAAAATTGTACGCAGCAAACAATTTAATGATATCAACCAAGGAATTTGCAAGTGTAATGTGTCCACAACCTATCTGTATTACAGATAAACCAATGAAATAAGAAAACCCTTGGAAGCTCCTTGGTTCATCCCCAATTCACAAATACATCGAGACCTTCAAGAACCATTCTCATTCGATTTCATCTTATAAACACTTACCATCTTTCTCACATTAGATCCAGGTTTCCAAAGGACTACTTCCATCCTCCATAAATTATATAAGATTTACCTTGTCCTTCAAACGTCTCCCTTGCATTATATCTCCTTCGTCTTACGTACTCCCTTCTTCCATATCTATAAAGCACAAACGTTAATAGTCAGTGAATATTGTGAAAAAAACAAACAACACTGAGTTAAAGAATTGTATTGACTTTGAGGTAACTAAAATATTTTTGTTGTAGTATGATTGTTCTAGTCTTCTCTGCCTCTCGTATTCTACATGTAGCTACGCATGCCTAATAAATGACGAAAATACTAAACAAGTGTTTGAATTTTATCAAAAATAATAATAGAAACAATATTGGTAACATGACATTCAAAAACCATACAATTGTGGAATTGTGAAAGAGAATGTGTGTTTTTTCGTAGGCCCGCACGCCTTTGAAGTCTGGAGATGGAAACAAACACAAACCTATCAGCGCCCGGGTCCAACATTCCGTCGCCTGGAGAGGCTGCCCGTGCCCATTGTCCACCTCCGCGCCGCCCATTATCCTCCCGGGATCTCCCAAACGAGGCGCTCGCGTCTCGCCGTCCAACCCGGCGGGCCCTACCCACCCCACCCATTACCGACCCCCTCCCACCCACGCCTCGCCGCCGCGCCGCGCTCAGCCCCGCCTTGCCCGCCCTACTCCATCTCACCCCGCCCCAACCTTCTCGGTCCACTCTGAACCGCCACTCCACCCAACCTCCATGCTACGTTCCGCCGCGCTCCTCCTTGTCCCGCCCCCACCACTTCCCAATCCCTCCCATCTGCACCTCTCCGCCAACCTCAGTCCCGACTGGCCAGCCCTATCCCATCACCCCAACCATCTCACTTCCCACCGCCCCGTCCATTCCCGAGCCATTCCATCTGACCACTCAGCCTCGCCCAGCTCCTCCACATCCCGCCCCGCTTCACTCTTCCCACCGGGCCCGCCTTCCCTCATTCCACTTCACTCTACCGCTTTACCGCACCCTGCCGCGCTCTTCTAAGCCACAAATATCGCACACCACCCACTACCCCACGTCTCGCCCTTCCCCATTCCGACCCACCTCACTCCATTCAACAACTCGTCCCACTTTCCTCTGCCCCACCTGACTCACCCTATCCCATCCCACTTCACTCTGCCCCTCTACCCCACTCCGCCGCAATCTCCGCCCCAAGTCGCCCGCTCCAGCACATTTTCAATAGCCCACTCCGCCCCGCCTCACCACGTCTCGCCCCGCCCCACTCCACCCGACAATTTGACCCGCTTCATTCTGCCCCGCCTGACCCGCCCTACCCATCCCACTCCACTCTGCCGCCCTCCGCCCTACACCACTCTGTCGCGATATTTTTACCCTCAAATAGCCCGCTCCACCACGTCCCGTCCCACCTCACTCCACCCGACAATCCGCCCCGCTTCACTCTGCTCCTCCTGACTCGCCCTACACTGTTCCACTTCACTCTGATCCCCCTCTCTACCCCCATCCTAATATGGACTTCTCCGCCTCAAATAGCCCGCCCCACCCCACCTCACCACGTCCCGCCCCGCCCCATCCCGTCCCTCCGCGTTCCGCTTTATTCCGTGCGGCTTCCCCCACCCCACCTTACTCGGGCATCGCTTGCCCATGGATATCAAAAGCCAGCGGCACGTTATCTCTACCCAACTCCGCCGCGGTTTTCTCCGCCCCAAATAGCCCGCTCCCCCACGTCCCGTCCCACCTCACTCCACCCGATAATCCGCTTCGCTTCTGCCTCGCCCGATCCCCCTATCCCTTCTCACTTCCCTCTAACCACCCTACCCCATCCCGGTGTGGAATTCTCCGTCTCAAATAGCCGGCTCTTCCCCAGCTCACCATGACCCGCCCCGCACCACCGCGACCCCACCCCGTCGCTCTGGGTTCCGCTTCGTCCGGCGCGGCTCCGCCCCATCCCGCCTTACGCCCCGCCCGTGCCGCATGGCGCGCCCATCGATATCAAAGGACCTTCCCCATCCCACTGCACACTGACCCCCCTACCCCATCCCGATGTGCACTTCTCCGCCTCAAACACCCCGCCCCGCCCCAAAGCGGCCCACCCCATCCCTCCGCGTTCCGCTCTATCCCGCACGTCTCCGCCCCACCCGCCTTACTCCACCCGGCCCGCGCCGCGCCGCATCGCTCGCCCATCGATATCAAAGGCGCGCGGCCCGTTATCTGGGCAGCGGATCGCCGCGCGCGTGCGGACGGGCGGGCGGCGACGACGACGACGGCGGCGGCTCGGCGCGCCGTGACTCACGCGGGCGGGGGGGGCAGGGGGGGCTGAGCTTCGTTTCGCTGGGGAATCCATTGGACAGGTGCGCGCGTGCGGCGTCAGCCGGTCCGCCCGCGCGCTCGCGCTCCGCTGTGTGGACGCAGCACCTGCAGGATGCTACACGTGGACGCCGCCGCCGCCGCCGGATTAAAACGGGCACATGTTGCGGCTTGAGGAAATCTCCGCATCGGCGAGTTCCAACTTGCTCGTGGTCAAGCTTCGCGTGTGCCCGTGTTGAAGGCCTGCGTTGTGTAGTGTGGGAGAAACAAAGTAAAAGAAAAGGAAGTTGGGTTCGTGAAAGACAGTAGTTATTCAGGATTTGCTGAGGAGTTCTTCCCAACTTTTCGAATGGTTATGTCACGGCCAAAAAGAAATGAGGTACACGCGCGGTGACTACTGTTTATCACAAACAAAATCAAAAATGTCCGGGACAGAATTTTCCCAAACTTTGTTTAACTGACGTAGCAGATGTCGTAAGCATGTATTTCAGTAATGGTTCCGTAGTTGATTCGTATTTAGGTTACACTTACTTTTCACACGTTCTCTTCAGATTTGTTAGTCTACGTAACTCTGTATATGAAAACAGTTAAAGGAAGAGGCCGGAAAAATATGTAGTATGAAATGTCAAATTATGTACATGAATATGTAATGAAAACAGTAAGAATATGTAATAAATATGTAAAATCGGATATTATGCAATATTAAAATACATTTACATAACACATTTACATAATAGGAACTTACTTTTATGAAAAAAATTCGTATGTAAATTTTAAAAACAATGCAAACGGTTTAAAATTCATTGTAAAGCACAAGTTGTTGCACATTTGCACCATACAACTTTCCCATTGGTATTAAAAACCTCACAAATTGATAGCGAGAAATGTAGTTTAGTAGCCAGATTAGATGCAATAGAAGCCATCGTACAAACTGGCGATATCTACGACCAGCAAACAATTATTGCAACATGGAATATTCTCATCGAAGCATTCACACGACAGCAATCGACAAAGTTTCTTGTAAATTAAGGTTAAAATTCGTCAAACGGGGCGTCAATAATACTTTTCACACCTAAAGGTGAAAATGATCTGTCGCTGCCACGCTCTTCCCGCCACTAAAATAACTGAAACAGGCGCCATGGATTGTGAAAATATCCGACCGCGTCTTCACGTAGCGTACCTCGAGTTGAGTACGCAGTAATAATATAGTAAGAATTGCTGAATTTTACGAAAATACTTCTTTGCATAGAAATATGCTAGAAAATCGACGAAAATTAATAAAAGGAAAAAAAGATGTGAAAATAACGAAATATGTAAAATATGTAATATAGTACCAAATATGTAAAAATATGTTACGAAAAAATTGATAATGTGTTAGGACAGCGACAATTCGCCAAGATTAAAATTTTGAGAGCGGTAAGAATAAAGACAAAAAATATGTAATTACATAAAAATCCGGTCTAGTTATAAGTAATGACAACAGATGTTATTGTCAAGTAGCTTTTGAGTAGTGAGAATACTAGTTTAAAGATAGACAGGCTTTATCGTTGATGATGCATTATAAAGTGGTTGATAACCACAAGTATATAGAAATTATGAGATGCACTTGTCTTTATTGAAATGAGCGGAGAGAGATGAAATGAAACATTCCATTTTGATAACGAAATATATGATATATGAAGTACCAGTCTATCTGAGATATTTTCCTCAGCTATAAGGATATAAGTGGCTCATTGAATAAGAATCAAATTCCCGATGTGATGCGGGTAGTATCGAGAGGGATTCGTGTGGTCCAAAGATGTAAAATTTAATTGTTACCGACGTTAACACTCGAAAACTACCTATAGAAATATCTTTTAAATAGCCCTAAATAAATAGCGTAAGAGACCACTACTCTGGTTCATTTTGTAACGGTTCTCACATTTTTGTTAAAATGTTTTACTTAATTCATTTAATGTTTCATTTGTCTTGAATTATCTGTTCGTAAAACGACAGAAAAAATAAACTACACATCTTAAAATAAACTAAATCTTAAAATTGTGTGTGATAGTCACTTAAAAAGTGAATGAAAAATGTTTCAGTAACATTTTCATTGTGTTGCAAAGCACTGCAACCACTACATAAAATACCAAAAGGAAATTTTAACATTATATGCAAACCTTTTGTTGGTCGTCAAAGTTCCAGAAGAATATTACCCTGGAAAATACTTTCTATTTTAAATTCTGTTTGCTTCGCATGAAATGTAATCTTTTTTATAGTTCACATACTACTTCATGTTTATTACACAAAATAACAGACTGGGAAATATATACTTAGAACATGTTATACTTAGAATATGACTATGTTATGGAAATGCCCGTTATTTTCGTGATAATTCTACATCACGACAGGGAAGAGATAACGTGCAAATATAATATGCGGAAGGTCTTTAAATTTCACGAAGAAACGTTGTGTCAGTATTTACGTCCATATAATTTGTCCCAGCGTTGTCGAACCATAAACTGATCACAAATAACGACAACAACTATACACTATGTTCTAAAAGAGCAAAAGCGACAGCATTCCTAAAGAATGCAGTCTAAAATGCACATAAGAAATTTGAAAATGGCAACTTGCTTATTAACGTTCTAAACAAATGTATAAGAAACGTCCGTCTCTTACTTTACGAGCTCAGCTTAAGTTACAAGATTTCCAAGGCTCAGTTAACATGTCAGTCGCACGTGCTCGACCACCGAAATATCACGTTGGAGTGGACTTCAATAGCCAACCACGGCACCATCCGAACGGTATGGAAGCATAACTTGTTCTTGCTGGCGCTCGCTCCGCGTCTTTCGTAGGCCAGTCGGCCGAGTTCAAGTCGCACCGGGCACAGCCAGTTCAACCCACGTGACACCTGGCAGCCAAATTGACTTGGTCGCTGCAGCGCTGAGGATTACTAATCTTAGTATTATTATCTGAGCCCTTACAATTGCATCCTAAACTCTCAGCATTACTTCTTTTAGGATTGCTTTAATTGCTATCTTGAACATCAGGACTGGTACATCTAAAGATTACTATCTGCACTTTCAGGATTACTAGCCTTAGGATTGCTATCGACACTCTGAGTATTGCTGCTCTTAGGATTGTTAAATCAGCATCGTCATTTTTATTTGGCATCGGCACAGCATTTAAATCTTCGTAGACCAACACTTCAGCAGCTTCGGCTTGATTGATTTTTTAGGGTTTCCGGGCGCGTCAACTGCTTTGCTCGTTAGTCTCATTAGTGTAGTGCATGTTTTTTCTCGAGAGATGACGGTGATCTTCCCCGCTGGATGGCGAGTTCCGGCGCCGACCTACCGTCAGCTAGCGGGCTTTCCCCCTAGACAGGACTCTCCCACAAGCGGGGCATCGCCCCAGTCGGGACAAGCTCTAAGCTCCCGACCGGTCTCCAGGGATATATGGTAGTGTAGTGCATGTTAGTGTGTGTGTGTGTGTGTGTGTGTGTGTGTGTGTGTGTGTGTGTGTGTAAAGGGAGAGGATAGGACAAGGAAGAGGAAGGACAGATCGCGTGCAGTCCGTGGCCCGTTTGTTAGGGTACTGCTCCGGCATTCGCCTGGTGTTGATCGGAGAAACCACGGAAAACTACCGATCAGAGCAGCCGATCACTAGAATTCTCTTCCAGACAGCGTCTGAATTCGACCTAGCTGAAAAGCTATTGTCGAAAATCCTGTCGCCGTCAGGACTCGAACCTAAGACATCCAGGTCAGAGGCGCTGCAGTGACATCAGTTGATGCACTGAGCTACTGCTCCCAGTTTCGGCTTGATAAGGTGGCGGCTTCGGATGATAAGGTAAAACAGTATAGCCCATCGCCTTTCTAGGAACAATTTCGCATATCTCTTATAGCCAATTCACTTATCGCATCTTCATTCGTTTGATTCCAATATCCATCACCTCTTCCGTCTGGCAGTTTTCGGACGTTACTATCATGAAGATCAACTTTGATCATCATGATCATCATCATCATCATTATCAACTAGATCTAATACCGAAACCGTTTCATAAACTGATTTAAAAAATCGACATTGCTTGTTAAACATTAACGATCAGTAACGTTTCTCTTCTTTTCTCTAATTTATCGTACATGTGTTTACAATCTTATCTACACAAATGTTATCTACACAAATGTTTTGAATATTCGGAGATTGATCTGGTTAATATTCAACCTATTATCTCCTCAGAACGGCGAGCCAGAAAGATCGTCTGTTGACAGCTCCTTTTCTCTTTTCGATTTTCTTCCCACCGTCTTATCAAATTCACGTGGCCATCGTGGTGACTCTCAAGGGCAGATTTAGGTACTACGGAACCCCCAAGCACAAGATCACATTGCGTCCCCCTCCCCGCAAATAATTCCTCCGGATTTACGAAAAACACTAATTTTATCATAGAATTGCTCTTGATAAATACAAATTTGAGATTATCAACTTGCTTACAGAACTGAACATAGTATTTTGTACATAAAAACATATTTTATGACATATCTCGAAGATTTGTTTTTTTGCAGGAGTGGGAGGAGGCATGGATGGTGGCCCCTGACTTATGCTTGGTTGTAGGTAAATCCGTCGCTGATGACTGCTCGGTTGTCAACGGTTGGGAACTTTTAACGTCCGCCAGTCGGTCACCGTGTTCGCCGGCTGTGTCGCCGCTTTCCTCCCGCTTCCCTATCCCGGCCACCGCTCGGCAGGGCGCGTGCGCCGTTGCGCACCTGCCGGGCGGGGCCTGTCTCGTCGGCGAGGCGCGGGCGACGGCGGTGGGGGCGGGGGTGGGGGCGGCGGCGGAGTCCGGCTCGGTCGGGCAGCGGCCGGCGACGAGCCGGGAGTAAATCACGGGGCGGGGCAGAGGCGGAGGCGGGGCGGGGGCGGCGGTGGGCGTGCGCGCGCTTTCTCGCCCGCACCTGCGTCGCCGGTCCCTTTGTCTCCGAGTGGCCGCTGTCCCGCGCCCGGCGCCCGTCGGCTGTGTCGACACCCTCCTCGTCACCCGGTGGGCGCGACGCTGGCGCCCTCGCCCCTCCTGCACTGCGCCAGCAACACCCTTGCCTGCGACCCAACGCTGCTCGGTAGCAGCCCCATGTTGGTTTTACAGCATTGCTGAAGACAAGATGTATCTTCTAGTCCATTTAATGGAAGGATTTCTTGCTATTTGCACAGGACTGCATAAAAATACCACAAATACCACAACAGCCTGTGTATCCCCCCCCCCATGCCACAGTTAAAACAGGAATAAAATCGTCTGCAAACGTTATTTTCTATTCTCAGTCAAAATGAATTTGTTCTGAAATATACACGTTTTTGGCAATCCATTGGCGTTGGAAACGCCTTTTACTCCCCCGCTCTTCGCTCTTACATTGTAAAAAGAGAATGTATTGTAAACCTGCGCCAGAAAATTGCGAATTTTCTACCGAAAAACTCCTATTGTCGGGACCTCGAATCAAAAAAGGGATACATTCTGTTCCTACGTGTAGTAAATTACTTCCTTTAATACGTGGTGTAACGAGAATCAATGCAGCAATTCTTGAAATAGGGAGTAGTTAAAGCGTAATTTATGCGTTAAATTATTGAAATTAAAAAAACATTTCCTCTTTTTTTCTTAAATTTTTTTTCCCGCGGATAGAAGAATGTTCGCTTAAAACAATGGCACGTGTCTCATTTTCGTTGAACACTGGATTTTCGAAAATTGCAAATTGAAGGGAAATGTGAAAAAGCATGTGCTGTTATAGCACTAATAGTTTCCAAGGTAGGTCTGCAATAGACGTGCTACCTCAAACTAATGTAGAAGGTCGTAAATTGAATGTTTTTAAAAAACAACATAATATTCGTTCTCAAATGGAAAAATGTGGATATATTGAAACTATTTTACTACGTCCATTGAAACACTTTAGGCTCTATTTTGAGATATTTGGAGAAATGCTTAATGAATTTATTTACATTCGATGAGATTGAATTTTGTATAAACTTATTTGTAATCGTGTTATTTGCAAATAGAAATTACATATCACTAATATGACAATGTGAGTCATTCATATTTTTAACAAACATTTGAAGAAATTGTAAATATTATTACTGGCTTTGAAATCGACGTCAGATGTAAAGCGAAGTAAGCCACCGGGGAATTCTACTTGAATATTCAGTTAACTTTTCAAATTGGCAATTTGAATATATACTTGTAACAAGCACTGACGATGTCTCTTCTTTCTTTCTTTCTTTATTTATTTTCATGTAATGGAGTATTGAAGAATATTACGTTGTCTACGCATGTAGGTGTCAGATAGCATTTTTGATAAATACGTCAAGCTGTTCTTACATGTAAATCCATTGATGTTAAAATCTTCAGCTAAATTTACTTTATGAATGTAGCATGTCCCATTGGATTTGTGAAAAAGAGTAAATTCTACGTTTTTGTCAAAATTGTTGCCTTTTCACCTACATTCTGAAAATTATTCTACCACGAAGAACTTTTTAAGTGAACCTCATAAAATAGGCATGTAAAATGCCTATTTTAAAAAAATATAAAATGTCTAATGTAAAATTCTAAGTAGGCAAAAACAAAAAACAATCCTAGTTGGTTAATTGAAATACTTTTTCTTCCCCCAAAATTCGACAAGTGACCTTTCAGATATAACCTTCAGAATGAATAAACGGAAACGCGCATACATTGGTCACACTAGAGTGATTTATGTAAATGACCATAATCATTCAACATCTCCCTAAGTGCTTCACGCATATGCTAATCCAAAAAGCACAAAAACCTGGAATATCATTTGCGTTTCCTGGCTTCATTCATTGCTTCGCAATCTGGCAGTGCTTGGAAATCAGGTCCACTTCCTCGCCGCGCGCGTGCGTAAGACGCCAACTGCCACCGCACGAACTCAGGTGGAACAACGGCCTCCCTCGCACCTGCGACTCCAAACGGTCGCGTGCGGCGTCTCGCTTCGCGAAGGCGACGTAATTCGTGATGTCCGGTGCGTCGTTGCTACGCGACACGACGCGCGCGGTTCGGATTCGAACTAAAGCACTGAAAAGGGAAGTATAGAACGATTTTCCTAATGATGAGCCAAAGTGACAGTTCGCGAAAACAAGTGAACATCACATGTATTTCAGAGAAGTACCCCTCCGCCGCGACAGCTGTTCAGCCACGCCCCTTCGTAAAG
The DNA here is from genome assembly GCA_011170035.1 of Teleogryllus occipitalis. Lineage (NCBI taxonomy): Eukaryota > Metazoa > Arthropoda > Insecta > Orthoptera > Gryllidae > Teleogryllus > Teleogryllus occipitalis. Next base: position 44,880 of record BLKR01006371.1, read on the forward strand.
TGCTAATGGCTCCTGTGAAAACATCCCTATGCACAAGTCTAAGAGTTTCGCTGAGGTATATGCACGTACGCGAGTCCGAGGAATATTTAAATTTAATTACGTATGTGGAAAATCTCTTAACATGCTCTCACAATCAGTAAAAGAAAACTGCCACGAATGTAAATAGAATGCTCTCAATCACAGCTCGCCTCACAACAGCACGAAGACCGGAACCACGTGCATCAGTACGCATGTCGCATTCAAATCAAGGTTTTAAAATAAACATAATATTTATCACACAAAAAATAAATTCAATGTAATATGTAAAGAAAAAAATAATTTTTACAGAAGAGCACATAACACTGCACTTACTAATTTCGATTATTTGTCGTGGCGCACTATATTTTTGTCGGACGAGGACATCACAAAAGGAAGAGTCGAAGCCATTTACAAGTTAGCCAACTGCAAACGAACGAATGCCGGAAGGGAGTCTAATGGGCACAAGGGCACGACGACCACAGAACCTAGAGTTATGTTGCCAGCACTAGCAGTCACTTTGGCTCATCCTTAGGAAAATCGCTCTATATTTGTAGCCCCCACCAGGAGCGGTAGCTCAGTGCATCAACTGATGTCACTGCAGCGCCTCTGACCGGGAGGTCCTAGTTTCGAGTCCTGACGGCGGCAGGATTTTCGACACTAGCTTTTCAGCTAAGTCGAATTCAGTCGCAGTCTGGAAGAGAATTCTAGCGGCCAGCTGCTCTGATCGGTAGTTTTCCGTGGATTCTCCGATCAACACCAGGCGAATGCCGGGGCAGTACCCTACCAAACGGGCCACGAACCGCGCGCGATCTGTCCTCCCTCTTCCTTGTCATATCCTTTCTCCTTACACACACACTAACATGCACTACACTACCACATATTCCGGGAGATCGGTCGGGAGCTTAGAGCTTGTCCCGGCCGGGGCGGTGCCCCGCTGTTGGGAGAGTCCTGTTTAGGGGAAAACCCCACTAGCCGACGGTAGGTCGGCGCCGGATCTCGCCATCCAGCGGCGGAAAATCACCGACATTTCCCGAGAAAAAACATGCACTACACTAACGACTAATGACCAAGCAGTTGACGCGCCCGGAAACACGAAAGAATCAATCAATCAATTTGTAGCCCACAATTTTGATATTAATTTGACAGGAGGCGAGAAAGCTGTAATCGCAGCGTTTGATATTTTGGCATGGATTATACATATTAATCTTAAAACCAAGTTTTTATTACTCTGCGGCTACTTATTTCCATACAGCTACATAGCTAGATCGAATCCAGTCGCTGCGTAGAAGAGAATTCTAGCGACCAGCAGCTCTGATCCGTAGATTTCCGTGCTTTTTCTGATCAATACTAGGCGAATCTGGTGCAGTAGTCTAATAATCTTGGGTACGGACCGCGCGCGATCTTTCCTTTCACTTCCTTGTCCATTCCCTTATCCCTTACTTACACACACTTACACGCACTACACTATCACACACTGGGAGACCGATCGGGAGCTTAGAGCTTATCCCGGCTGAAGCGGTAGCGTGTTAATGAGAGACACCTGTTTGAACCCAGCTAGCCGATTGGGAAGGTCGGCGCTGGATCTCACTATCCAGAGGGGGAAGATCACTACTACCACCACCACCACCACTACCACCACCACCTTCCGAGGAACAAAACATGCACTACACTAACGGAACTAATGACCTTAGCAATTGACGCGCATGGAATCACAAATTAGTCCATAAATCAATCATCTAATTCAAACAGATTTGCACTCGTGTTTCTCTTATTAGAGAGTGTTTTTCACGCCTTAGCGGGCAGCAATCGACTGCAATCTTGATCTTCTACGCATGCGCAAAAGTGAAGCGAAACTTGAACTGCGCATGCGCAGTTCATTGATAGTGCTTTCGACAACTTTAACGTTCGAGGATGTGAAAACTCCTTACTATCAGCATATTAGCCAGTCTTTGCACGCCTTACTGGACGCAGATGAACTAAACTGATGCAAAACGTGAACTGCGCAGAATATTGTTAGTGCTTCAACGTTCGAGGGTGCAAAAACTCCTTACTATAAGCATATTAGAGAGATTTTGCACGCCTTACTGGACGCAGATGTACTAAAGTGATGCGAAACTTAAACTGCGCAGAAGATCGTTAGTGCTTTAACATTCGAGGGTGCAAAAACTCCTTACTATCAGCATACTAGAGTGTTTGTACATGCCTTACTGGACGCAGATGCACTAAAGTGATGCGAAACTTAAACTGCGCAGAAGATCGTTAGTGCTTTAACGCATGAAGATGCTCAAATTCCTTACTACCAGCATATTAGAGAGTTTGTGCCCGCCTTACTGGACGCAGATGCACTAAAGTGATGCGAAACTTGAACTGCGCAGAAGATTGTTAGTGCTTTAACGTTAAAAGGGGCAAAAACTAGTTACTATCAGCATATTAGAGAGTTTGTGCACGTCTTACTGGACACAGATGTACTAAAGTGATGCGAAACTTAAACTGCGCAGAAGATCGTTAGTGCTTTAACGCACGAAGATGCAAACACTCCTTACTATCAGCATACTAGAGTGTTTGTGCATGCCTTACTGGACGCAGATGCACTAAAGTGATGCGAAACTTAAACTGCGCAGAAGATCGTTAGTGCTTTAACGCACGAAGATGCTCAAATTCCTTACTACCAGCATACTAGAGAGTTTGTGCACGCCTTACTGGACGCAGATGCACTAAAGTGATGCGAAACTTTAACTGCGCAGAAGATCGTTAGTGCTTTAACGTACGAGGGTGCACAAACTCCCTATTATGCGTGTTGCGGCTAGAATCGACAACGGCGACCGCGAATTCCTGCCTTGACAGAGCTCTTTTCAAACCGCTCCGTTCTGCTCTTCGCGTTCGCGCGTGGGCGGGCGGACGGGCGACAGGTGGAGGCGCGAGGCGGCGGCGGGTGGACACGCAGCCGCGAGTGACGCCAGCGGCGCGTGAATGGGGAAGACATGCGCCGCTGCGCTCAATGGCGGTTAAGCGGCGCGGATTGGAGGCGGCCTTCTGCGCCCCGCCGGTGGCCATATGGTGGAGAGCCACTGCTTGCGTCATGCTCCGGCTTTGTGCGCACGCCCTGGAACATTCTTTCAAATACGATTTATTTGTGCTACCGTAAACCGGGGCTACTTTGCACCACAGGTGGTTACTTTGCCCCAAAGACGAAAAAAGTTGCCACGCAACATGACAGCAAACCAATGAACTGCAAACGCACTGTTTTGAGTTTATCCGATAGGTAGCACCACTAGGAGGGTGACACAGCATTTTCAAGACATCCGCCATATTGGACAGTTGATTTGTTTGGCTTGTAAAGTTGAGTCACATTTTGCTGATATTTTACTTTAAAAAAAGTGGTATTTTCAACCCGTTTGCAGACATCTAAAGGTAAGCATAAGTGTTTATTTATGGAGTACAACTATTTGTTAACAAAATTACATTGCTAAGATCAACCTATTAAGTGTTTTTCACAACTTATACATTTTTTAGTTTCATAGGTTATGTTTCTGGTGAAAATGGGGTAACTTTGCCCCAGCAACAAAAGTGGGGCAAAGTTACCCCACATTAAAATCTTGCTTATTTTCAGCAATATTAGCTTGTTTGTTTTAGGATTTTACTAAATAACTGTATGTAGGTATGTCTCTTACAGCACAGGACTGTGCGTGTATGTGAAGGTTAGAGTTTTAATAACATATACACTTGGCGCATACTATTTTTTTTTTTTTTTAGATGGTTCGAGCTTACAAACGAAAACTTGGTGCTCGACGCTATGCCGATTATTCACCAGAACAATTAGAGGAATGTTTACAAGCAATAAGGAGTGGTTCATACAGCCATCGTCGAGCTGCAGAACACTTTAATATACCAAGACGAACTATTTTAAATAAACTTAAAGAGAAGCATACTAATAAAGTAGGGAAACCTACAATATTTTCCAGAGATGAGGAAGAATCTTTTGTTTCGTACATAGAAACATTGAGTGATTTTGGGTTTCCGATAACTACGGAAGATCTCAGAAATGTCATTAAAATTTACTTAGAGAGAACTAGCCGTGTAGTAAAAGAATTTCAAGGGAACAAGCCTGGTCTTGAGTGGCTAAAACATTTCTTGAAACGTCATGGAAGATTGAAAGAACGTATGGCATCCAACATTAAAAGAAGCCGAGCTGCAGTCACCGAAGATATCCTGCAGGATTATATTAAAAACTTGCAAGAAGTTATCAAAGACGTCCCACCTGAAAATATTTGGAATCTAGACGAAACCAATTTAGCAGATGATCCTTCAAAGAAGAAAGTTATTTGTCGCCGTGGGACAAAATATCCTGAAAAACTTTGTAATTTTTCCAAATCAAGCACTTCTGTAATGATTTGTGGCAGTGCGGCTGGTGAAATATTGCCGCCCTTTGTTGTTTACAAGGGTACCCAGATGTGGGACGTTTGGACTGGAGGTGGCCCAAAGAACACTCGCTATTTTAGCACAAAGTCTGGGTGGTTTGATGGTCCAGCTTTTAATGAATGGTTTGAGAGCTTGTGCCTGCCCCGACTTAAGAAATCTGAAGGAAAAACAGTTGTGATTGCGGATAACCTATCCAGTCATCTAAATATGAGTATTTTTGAAAAGTGTAGAGAAAACAATATCAGTTTTGTATGTCTCCCTCCAAACAGCACCCATCTAACGCAACCACTGGACGTTGCTTTTTTTAGACCCATGAAGGTTGCTTGGAGACACATCTTACGTAACTGGAAAGATACCCCAAGCGGTATGAGAGCAGGGGTCTTGCCCAAACACGTCTTCCCCTCATTGCTTAAAAAACTTCTGGAAGACTTGGAGCCCAATATGAAAAAAAATCTTGAAAGCGGATTTAGAAAAACTGGGATATTTCCATGTGACATACAGCCTCTACTAGACAGAATAGGCCAAAAAGCAGTTGAACCCTCAGCTGTGAGCTCAGCATTTTTAGAGCTTGTGCAAACAACCAAATCTCTAATAGGCGATAAGCCCACAAACCCTACAAGAAGGAAGAAAGTACAACTTCCAGCAGGTAAAAGCCTGTCCAATGAAGAAATGCTAGATAACACTCTGATTTCTCTCCCTAGCACAAGTAAAACCTCTAATGAAAGTGTCAAATCTAAGATTAAGAAGCCTCCCAAAACGAAAAGCCGCAGATGTTATGAGGACAGTGATGAGGATGATGACATTTTAAGTGAAATGGAATTAAATCTTAATGAAAGTTCAGATGAAGACTGGGATTCGTTCAGTAGACAACAAATTGAAATGATGGAAGAAGAAAACAAGGAACCAAATAAACCAACCATTCAATCAATAAAAAAGGAAGTGGGCACCTTCGTTGTCGTGATTTATCAAGATGAATACTATCCTGGCGTCATTGAAAGTCTGAATGAAGAAGGTGCTGTAGTGAGTGCTATGTTTAAGACTGCGAAAGGAAATTGGAAATGGCCAGAAAAAAAGGACTCAATCCATTACTCTTGGGAAGAGATTGTTGGTAGTATAAATCCGCCAAAAAAAGTCAACAGAAGGGGCATGTTCAGCATCCCAGAACTTATAAATGACATTAACTAACCTTTGATGTTCTTAACAAATATAATTCATGATTTAATAACCTGTTTTTGTATTCTTCACATGAGGTTTAATATAAACATTTCTACAGATGATACCTATGATTTTTGTTTTTCTTCCCAAAATGCATTTATTTAAAGAGTACACTTCTAAAGAGTTGTACTACTCAAATCAAGTGTGTTACTTTACCCCAGTCCATTTTTACTATGAGAAATCATCTATTTTTCCATGTGGGGCAAAGTTACCCAACCACTGGGTAACTTTGCTCCGCTTTTCAGATAATAAAAAATGATTAGAAAACATTGTAAACTGGTCATTAAGGTACATAAACGTGTTCTTTAGATAGTTTTTAGTTGATCGAAAACGATCCCGATCATTTCTCTCTGACAACTGTCGTAACAATTATGATTTTGTTAAAAAAGGGCCAAAAAGTGGAGCAAAGTAGCCCCGGTTTACGGTACATTTTATCACGGACAGGGAAAAAAGCGTGTTTGGATATTCTGTAAAGTAAAGTATTCTGAAAGCATGTCATTCTTTGGGCATAACTTTTTTGAAGAATTTATAACGCAAAAATATAACAAACATTACTTTCGTAATTTGATTGACCCTAATGCAAAATTATGAATCTACATGATATTTTATTACGTCTAGTTATCATATACACTAAGTTCATCAATTGATGTCATTGCAGTTGTTCTGAACGTCCCGAGGGTGGCAGGATTTTCGACACTAGCTGGATAGTTATCCGACAGCTACGAAACTTTTTCTCGTAGTTTCCTCGCGCCTGTTTGTACTTTTATTATCTCGGGATTTTTTGAAAAAAACTTGCAAGGTCGTATCACTCATTCAAGGTCGATTACGCTAGGAAATACTTTTCATTCAAGTTCTTCATGGTAAGTTCAGGTGTAAATCTGATGGTACGAGGATACAGTAACAGCTACACTAGTAAAGTAGGTATGATAAAATATTTCAAACACCGAAACTATGAAACACCGAAACTATGAAACACCGAAACTATGAAACACCGAAACTATGAAACACCGAAACTATGAAACACCGAAACTATGAAACACCGAAACTATACAAGAACTCAAATGAAGTAGATTGGACTGAATTGAAGTGAAGTGTAGTGATGTGATAGGTCAGATATTTGTGTAAGGTTATATAGAACAAATTACAGTGGTTTGAAAAAAATTCTAATTATGTTTGCCCTCGAGCATTGACTCAAAGCGAACGTTCAATAAGTTCAACTTGTGGCCGTGTCTCGCTATCGCATCTGCGGGCGGTAGACGCTTTTACAGTGAAATCCCATCGCTACCAATGTGCTCAATCATCCACAATGAAAAATTGTTTCGGTTTCAGAAAAAACCGTTATTTTTCCATTGATCTTCCTGTAATATAGCAACACATTTTATCTAGTTATTTTAAACCAAATAATTAAGTATTTGACAGTACCTTGCGCTGTTTTGATTTTCTGTCATTGAGATTTTCTAGGGCAAATGGTGAGAAGTGAAATGAATGGTGGAAAGGAACAATGGCGCGGTGGGAGGAGAAATAAGGGAAACGGAAAAGCCCTGAAATTCAGACAATTTGCACACCATCAATTTCACAAGGAATGAATATGATTTGAACTCTATTTCTCAGGGTACACACATGACCGGAGCATGCAAACTTAGCGTGCTTGTTGAAATCCGTCGCCGCCGCTTTATACCCTCAACGGAGCAGGTGGTCCGAATACAGCGACGTCGACAGAATTGCAACCGATGCAAACCAAGCTCGCAAGTACCTCATCAGTACTCGTGTACTCAAAGTACTCGTCGGTACACAAAGTACTCGTGTATGTCCACCTTTTGAGAAAATAAAATCACCGACCGCTACGCTTCAGGTCACCCGCTAAGATATATGCGACCAAGAATTCAATCAAATAACTCAAATGGGATTTCATCGAAACGAGACGAACCTTTGGTCATTGTTCTGAATAGACAGCCCATTGCCCCTTGGCGAGGCGTTAGGGGTGGCGACAAACTGGTGATAAAAAACAAGAGCTCTGGACTCCAACCTGGTGTCACTCGATGGGGCGTATCCACGTTGATGCCTGAATGTCTATTTGACATGTCTATTATCCAAATAACCCCCGTATGCATAGCACGAGATTCCAGGGAAACAAGTCTTTTGACAATTTTCTGAATAGGTGATTCTTCGCTCCATGGCGTGGCGTTTAGGGGTGGCGCCAAACTGGTGACAGAAAACAAGAGCTCTGGGCTCCAAACCGGTGTCACTCGAAGGAGCGTCTCCCGGTTCATGCATGTATGTCTATTTTACAGAAAACGAGAGCTCTGGTCACTGAGTTACAGACAGTCCGCTTGCTTACAAGAGAGCGAGAATTCCATTCAAATAACCACTGTACTCATCTCATGGGATTCCACCGAAACGAGTCTTTTGGTCATCGTTCTGAATAGGCGGCTCTTTGCCACTTGAGATGGCGTCTACGGGTGACGCCGGGCTTCAAACTGGTGTTACTCGAAGGGGCGTCTCCCGGGTTGATGCATGTATTTCTGTTTTACAGAAAACAAGAGCTCATGCCGCTGAGATACAGACAGTTCGCTACCTTACAAGACAGCGAGAATTCCATCCAAATAACCCCCGTACGCATAGCACGAGAATCCAGGGAAACAAGTCTTTTGACAATTTTCTGAATAAGTGGTTCTTCGCTCCATGGCGTGGCGTTTAGGAGTGGCGCCAAACTGGTGACAGAAAACAAGAGCTCTGGGCTCCAAACCGGTGTCACTCGAAGGAGCGTCTCCCGGTTGATGCATGTATGTCTCTATTTTACAGAAACCAAGAGCTCTGGTCACTGAGTTATACAGTCCCCTAGCGTACAAGAGAGCGTCAATTCCATCCAAATAACTGATGTACATATAACTTGGGATTCCATCGAAAGGAGTATTTTGGTCATCGTTCTGAATAGGTGGCTATTTGCACTTTGGTGTGTCGTTTAGTGGTGGCGACGGGCTCCAAACTGTCACTGGAAAGGTCGTCACCCGGACTATGCATGTATGTCTATTTTACAGAAAACAAGGGCTCTGGCTGGCGACTTACAGACAGTCCTCTAGCGCACAAGAGACCGAAATTCCATCCAAATAACCACTGTACTCATCGCATGGGATTCCACCGAAACGAGTCTTTTGGCCATTGTTCTGAACAGGGGGCTCATTGCCCCTCGGCGTTGCTTGGCGTGGCGTTTAGGGGTGGCGCCGGGCTCCAAACTGGCGCCACTCGAGGGGGCGTGTCCCGGTCGATGCGACCTAACGGCACCGGCGCCGCGCGGCGCGGTACGGCTGGGCTGCTAAGTGAAAAGCGCCTGTCAGGCGGCGGCAGGGCGGCGCGGGGACGCGACGGCGCCGCGCGGCGTAACGAGCCACAGGTAGCAGCGGCGGCGGCGGCGGCGGCGGCGGCGGCGGCGGCGGCGGCGGCGGCGGCGGCGGCGGCGGCGGCGGCAGCGGCGGCGGCGGCGGCGGCGGCGGCGGCGGCGGAGGGGGCGGCGGCGGCGGCGGCGGCGGCGGCGGCAGCGGCGGCGGCGGCGGCGGCGGAGGGGGGGGCGGCGGCGGCGGCGGCGGCGGCGGCGGCGGCGGCGGCGGCGGAGGGGGCGGAGGGGGCGGAGGGGGCGGCGCCGGTAACGAGCCACAGGTAGCGCCGACGCCGCGCCGGACGCCCGACGGGTCGATACGGAATTGGGGAAATTGGAGCGCCACTCCCACCTCGCGCCCCTCCGCGTACAGTGGGCACAGGGCGCTCTCTCCGGTGCTGGGGGGGATTCATTCAGGGGCGGATCCAGCCGATCATTTTGGGAGGGCCCATCGTAGATTTTTGTTAAATAATAAACATGTATGTTATTATATTTTATAATATTTATGTACTGTTGATATGGTACTATTAAATATTATTGTTTAAATAGTCACATAATGTGAACACAAATACATAAATATTTAAATGAATTTTGCCAAATAAAGGAAGGTAAATGAAAACTGTAGGTTTTTTGGCGGGGGGAGGGCGTGGCCCCCATGAACTCCGTGGATACGCCGTGGATTGATTGCTTGATTGATGTGTTATTCCAGGAGTGTCAATTATCAAGGTAATTTGTCCCGTACGTGTAGTAGATGTGTTTCAAATGTGGTGTGGCGGTGATCGTCCCAGCTTTATTGCGAGATTCGGCACCGACTTGCACGTCGATTTGCGGAGTTTTCCCCACCCAGTTCTCTCCCACCGGCGTGCACTACTCCAGCCAGGAAAAGCTACCGACTAGTAACACGGCATTGTGCAATGCACGTAAGTGTGTGTATGAATGGGGAGAAGATAAGACAAGGAAGAGGATGGAAATATCGCGCGCAGTCCGTGGCCTGTTTGTTAGGGTACTGCTCCGGCATTCTCCTGGTGTTGATCGAAGGAACCACCGAAAACTACCGATCAGAGCTACCGGCTACAAGAACTCTCCGGCGGAGAGCGGTTGAATTCGACCTAGCTACGTAGCTACTGTCGAAAATCCTGTCACCGTCCGGACTCGAACCCAACCCTGGACCACCCGGTCAGAGACATTTCAGTGACATCAACTGATGCTCCGAGCCACCTAAGGTGGCCGCGGTTGAGGAAATAAAATGTTTCACAATCAGAGGAATCATCATAGCTGAGTCTTGTCGGCTCGCCGAATCTGATACCAACAAAAAGGAAGAAGCGACCTTCAGGTGTTTCCTGTTTTATAAACCAGGCTTGGGAAACTATGTCCGTCTAGGATTGCGACTTCCAACGCTTTTCGAGATAACTACTCCTCTGTTACTCCTCTCCAACATGGATGGTCTATTTGATTCCATTTTGTTACTATTCCTTTTGGTATATGTTGGGATCATACAATACACTATCAACACATTATTTTTCCACAAATTTTTAACGGACGGTCTTCCGCCATTTCGACCATCCGATATCATCGATCTAATATCAAGTAATAGACACACTGAAGAGAAGAATTTCAATTTTGTGTCAAGTGCCATCTTGTAAAAGAGTTGTACGTACTTTTTGGTACACTAATTAATTGCAACAAATAGGTATTAAAATATATATTTACTTCCTTTTTTCTAAAGGTGGAGACGAGTTTCTTAAAAGAATTTTAAATTCCCCCTTGAATATTGGACATCACCCACTGTGCGATAGTGGCTCTCCTGGGGCGCCCGTCTCCTCTCTTCAAGGGCTCTTTCGGGAAGGGAAGACGCTCACAACGAGCTATCTGTGTCCGGAAAACGAGGGTCAAAATACAAGTAAACAGAATTCGAGAGTGTTTCGGAAGCCTAAGTGCCTTGAAATTGTTCAGAGTTAATGAGCGACAGTAATCACGACGATCTCGTTGATTCAATTGATTCGAGCAGGTGGAGTCAATAAACTTAACGAGAGAATAACAACGTAATTTTGGTAGAAATTTCTGATACCCGTAGTGATGGGAGTGAGGATTTTAGTTAGTGAATGAAAATATATTGATTTTTGAAAAGATATTGAGAAAGTAGCAGCTCCTTATCCAAATTCCAGCATGCAATAAAACCATCATTTAATAGTGGAAGTGATCTAGAATATATTTTTTTAATTGGATAGTTATATCGTACACTCATTTCAAATGTACTAATTGAATCCTACTTCAACATGCGAAGTTCATTTTGTGTCAAGTACCAGAACGTGAATTAACGACAGAACTTGTATTTCATTTAAGCTTGTCATGTTCCAAATATTTCTTCAATTCAGTTAACCAAAGAATCAGTGGCAAGAAATCTTAACAAGGAAACAATATTTAATGTAAAATATACAAAATGAAATCAGTTCGATAGTTCCTTCCCTTAATATTCGTTACAACCTCTACGCTAATGTCGAATTTTAATAATCACATATGGATTCTTCTAATTTCGACTAAACTTCGTAACATTTTCCAGTATCCAGTGAATTCTCATTTATTTGTAACATTATGAATGATAACGATGGCTGCAATCCAACACTTTTTAAATCCAGTATCGGATAGACGTTTGTCATATTAAGTGCAAAATTACATTCTGCTGTTACCGCAGCTATTACCAAAGAACAACCAGAAGCAACTAGTTATTGTCCTGTACTACTGTTACTATTACCTCTCATTTACATACTATTTACGAGTCTCGTTGAACCAGCTTCCTCATCACGGCAACTGCCTTGATGGCCTTGCACTTGTCTCTCCCCCACTTGTACCCAGTCACCACCTTCATCGTTAATACCGACTTTTCTCTCCTCTTCTTTCTTCTCATTGCCGCCGCCCCCGCCGCCCCCGCCCCCCCGCCCCCCCGCCGCCCCCGCCGCCCCCGCCGCCATCGTCGCTACCCTCACCAACCCACAACCGCCACCGTCGCCGCCATTGCTACCGCTACCGCCAGCATCGTCACCCCCATCGCCACCGCCGCCACCGCCAGCGCACCCCCGCGACCACGTCGCTCCCACCGCCTCCTCAAGCACGGCTCGTTTCTTCCGACATCCGCCGCCAGCGCGGCGCGCACAAGATTTAGGCGCGTGCTTATAGATTCCCATTGTCCGCGTCGGCGGCGACGCAGGAATGCGTAATGTTGCGTCCGGCCTCCTCCCCTCCCCTATTCCCTCCCTCTCCCCCTCCGCACCTGAGCGGCGGCGGCGGCGGGCAGAGGTCTCCCGGCAGGGGTTCGCCCGCGCCCCCCCGGCCTCCGGGCCCCGCAGGGGGGCGCGCGCCGGGGGGGCCGCGTTTCTCGCATCTCGGAGAATCGCGCCGTTCGCTTGCTCGCCGCCGCCGCCGCCACGTCAGCCAAGAGTTACAGCGCACGCGCACGAGAGAAATTGAGACGATCCACGCCGCGTCTCCGCCCCCGCCCTCGGCCTCGGCCCGCGGCGGCGCCCAACGACGCACCCACGCCCCGATCCCAACCCCAGCTAACAGCACCCTCTTCCCAACGACACCCCCACGCCCCGCCCCCACCCCCTCGCTCACCGCTGCCACCTCCCAACGACGCACCCACGCCCCGTCCCCAACCACAGCTCACCGCACCCTCCCCCAACGATACTCCCGATCCATCCCCGTCCCCAGCCCCACTCTTCCCAACGAACACTCCCACGCTCCACTTCACCCCTGGCTCACCGTTGCCACCTCCAACGACGCACCGACCATCCACCGGCCCAGATCACGGCGTCCTCCTCATAACGATGCTCCGCGCCCCCACCCCCTCGCTCACCGCTGCCACCTCCCAACGACGCTCCGGCCATCCCCAGCACAGATCGCAGCGCCTCCTCCCAGCCGACACTCCACCCGCCCGCCCCCACCCCTACCTCATCGGCTGCCACCTCCCGACGACACACCCGGCCCATCCCCAGCCCAGGATCACAGCACCCTCCTCCCAACGATACTCCCACGCCCCCGCCCCACCCCTAAGCTCACCGCTGCAACTTCCCAACGGCGCACCAGTCATCCCAAACCCAGCTCACAGCACCCACCTCTCAACGACACTCCACGCCCGCCCCCGCCCCCACCCTACCTCATCGCTGCCACCTCCCAACGACACACCGAGCCATCCCCGGCCGGATCACAGCGCCCTCCTCCCAACGTGCTCCACACGCCCGCCCACCCTGGCTCACCGCTGCGGCTTCCCAACGGCGCGCCCACGACCATCCCAAACCCAGCTCACCGCATCCTCCCCCAACGACACTCCCACGACCCATACCCAACCCCAGATCACAGCACCCTCTTCCCAACGACACTCCCACGACCCATCCTCAACCCGAGATCACAGCACCCTCCTCCCAACGATACTCCTACGCCCCGCCCCACCCCTAGCTCACCGCTGCAACTTCCCAACGGCGCACCCACGACCCATCCCCAAACCCAGCTCACAGCACCCACCTCCCAACGACACTCCCACGCCCCGCCCCCGCCCCCCACCCTACCTCATCGCTGCCACCTCCCAACGACACACCCACGACCCATCCCCAACCCGAGATCACAGCACCCTCCTCCCAACGATACTCCCACGCCCCGCCCCACCCCTAGCTCACCGCTGCAACTTCCCAACGGCGCACCCACGACCCATCCCCAAACCCAGCTCACCGCATCCTCCCCCAACGACACTCCCACGACCCATCCCCAACCCCAGATCACAGCACCCTCCTCCCAACGACACTCC
>BLKR01006372.1:0-58693 GCA_011170035.1 Teleogryllus occipitalis
ATGAAATGGCTTTGAATGAAATAGAACGTGGCGTGCCGAACATCTGTGTAAAAGAAGTTGCCTAAAAACAGGGGAATGTCACAAGTGTAACTCCATTATAATAAATACCCCACTACTTGACTTGTTCATTGGCAAAACCCTTCGTCTCATCTACATGCCCTAGAAGGTTTTAACTTTTGTTCTGAGACACCTGTATTTACAGGTACACATATGTAGAACCCGTGTTTCAATTAAGGGTCTTTAACGGTCTATATAAAAATATGTTAATGAATTCACGACGGCCGTATAAATAATATGTACGGTCATATCCCGTTTTTTCCAGGTTTTTCCGTTTTCCGTTTTTTCCCGTTTTTTTCGGTCATTTCCCTCGTACAGTAATTTCCCGGTTTTTCAAATTTCTTCCTAGATGAAATTTTTTTCGGGAATTTTAGAAACTCCGCGAACTAAGAAATTTTAAGTACTTCAATGTCCAGCAAACTGCTTGGAAACACCGGTGCTGGCAAGCGGGTAAGACCGTCCAGAGGGGAGCGATGCCTCAGTGGTGGCCTTGTTGCAGCGCTGGGGGACCCTCTCATCAAAGGGCTGATGGAGATCGCAGAGGTGCGCCCCGCGGACCCCATCGCCTACCTCGCCACCTACCTCTACAACTTCGCCAACAAGAACAAGTCGCGCGTCGGCACGCAGGTAAGCCACGAAGGCCTTCCGACGTTATACTACGCGTAGAAAACAGAACGCTCTGTCATACACACACACGTAAGCACATACACGAGGTGTATTACGTTAGTTGTAACACCACCTTGTGCTTTTAGGAATAACTTTCGGCTCTAAATTTACCCGGAAACAACATTTTAAATAACTATACTGCACTGCTTCCGATTTGTAAATTTTGATATGCCAATAAACAAGTGCTGCAGGTTAAATTCGCAGAATTCCAAAACCTGCGCATTTCATATTATAAAAATTTAAAAATTCGATTTCTTGTAATGAGGAAAGTTGAGAAGCATGATATACAATCGTTAAATCACTTTTTCATAGGCATTATAATGACATGCCGTTTACATCAGTTACTTTACCCTGTCGCCCACAAAATGGGACAATGAAGAGGGTATTTTAATATATCCGATCACTACTCTGAGTACCTAATGTAATATAAATATACAGTGCGCCAGGAAAGTTTTTCCGCACTGGGGCGAGTAAGAGCATCCTATTAAAAATTGCATTTATATTGCTAGCACGTAAATCGCTGGTGAATAAGTGAAAGGAGCAACAGGTCCAGCATCTGTTGTGATTGTGGTATTTGCCGTATTTACGTTTTCTTTAGTTACACGGTGCCACCAACATAATTTTTGTTGCAATCACCAAGGTGCCACTGCGGAGAGACTTTCTGTATTAATCGCGTACTGTACTGTATGAAACGTACTGTATTAATCGCATAAGTAAAAACAGAAAAAAATGGAACAATGTTTTTATTTTGTCTGATAGCAAGAAAGTTATAAAGACTACCCCAATAAAACACAATTACAAATATGAAGCATATATAAATTAAGCTTATTGTCGCCCGCAGAAATGCGCGTTATGTAATTGCACCGGTCGTAGATACATACATAGAGTAGATGTTTTTTTTTTTTATTTCTGAAGGATCATCTTGTCGAGAAGAGCCACTCTGTTTTACTCTGTATCTGCGGATGCTCGCGTGATGGCCGCACTGGCTGTCGACAGAATCAATTCGCCGTTCTGCCATCGCCTCTCAGTCATTTGTCACGCGCTCGCTGCGCCGTCGCGGTCGCGAACGGAGACAGTTTTATGGAGAGAAGAGGGCAGGGTCACGCGAGGTGCTGCTTTCCGACTTGTTGCTTCGAAACTCGGAGCGAAATTGCTTGTAGCGTGAGGGATCGATTTAACCCTACGTTAAAACGAGGTGCGAGGAGGCGGAAAATGGTCACAATGGCAGTCATACATTATCGCTAGCATGGTTCAATAGACCTTAACTCTCTTTGCGTCAGGATTAATGCCAAAACGGAGGAAAGATGTGAGATACTTAGACGCAAAGAGTTCCTAAAGAACAAAAAATGTATTAAGAAAACGTGACATTTGTGATGTGACAATACGATTCAGCAGAAGATAAAAACAAAAAATATTCTAAAACCTGTACTGAAAATGAGGGCACTACAATAAATATTATTATTTTGGCATTCAGAATAAATATTAGGACGTAGGATGGGGATTAAACATACGCTAAAGTCTCAAAATAAGGAGGCTGAGCTTAAGTATTAATGTTCTTGGCGCCTTAAAATATTCATATAGAATTATGACGTGTTGTATTTGTAGTTATTTTTCTTTCTAAGTCTAAAAGCTGCCAAGGACTGTCTATATGTGTTGCAATTCTTATTGTAAAATAAAACATTATTTAATTTTAATGATTACTGTACAACTTTACTTTCATGATAAAGAGATAAAACAAAGTAGTCAGCAGATTTGAGGACAGGCGCTAAAGGAGATAAGGGTGGTCAAGTTATTAAGGCTTATTAACAATAACTAAATAGTAGGAAATCTCTTGATTTCACGTCATACTAAGAAATGAAGTTCTTAAATGGGTAACTTTCTGTTTGAATCAAGCCTTCCTCAGGGCAATAGTACAAATTACGTACAGTTTATGCAGCGATCAAAGTAAATCACTTGCTTTAATTATATTTTCGGCAATCAATATATTTTCTTAATTTGAAATCTGTTTAACACAACTGGTTATGTGAACTGCAAACTGGATTAACTTACAAGTTTTTGCAACGTATTGTTTTGGCTAGTAACATTCATCATCTACACACTATACAATGCACACATTCTATACTTAGCAATAAACCAGTCTCTGGCCTCGCGAAAGTCATGTACGACATATCTGGGATCATGATATTCATTAATTATTTCCAACATCATATCATTTTCACTAGTGATGCCCATGTTTCCGGCTATACTATTATACTTCCTGATTCGTTTACATGTATTCTGTTATTTTACCTCCGTACATCATAATGAATTGCACAGCACACGCCAAATTAACTCTTTGGAAGTCTGAGAGAATACTTTCGAAACATTTGAACCATCTGGTCATGAGGAGCGGTAAGCAAGAAACTCAGTATTCAGTACTGATATTTTGTTTTTTAACAACCGGTTCTCTCCAATGACTTTCAATAACCTCTTGTTTTATTTATTTCGATAGAATAAATGGTGCATTAAATGAGGTATCATACCTGTACAGAAACGTTTTAATGCAACATGATTTTAAAGATTTATGAGATCAGTAATTTAAGAATTAAATAATTATGTCTGAAGGTTACAAAAGTGTTCCCAATGTTCGTTGATTTTGTGAATATTCTGTACATTCCATCTTCCTTACGCGTGTTTCACTAGCCGTATAGTGTCCAAGACGTGGTCAGGATATCACAAAAAATTAGTAGCATTTCAATCAGCAAAAAGATCAAATGATGAGAGATCGTCTCAGTCAAAAATATTGAGAGCCACAATAATTTTAACAACAATTTTGACAAATTTCCACTCTTCTGCGTACTACAAAAGTTTTAATAACTGTCTGCAAACTACTGAACTTTAACTTTAACAATCGCGACACTAGCTTGACAGCTAGATTAAATTCAGTCGCTGTCTTGAGGAGAATTGTAATTATCGGCTGCTCTGATCTGTAGTTTTCCGTAGTTTATGATCAAATCAGGTGAGCAGTGCCCTAACAAACGGAGCACGGACCGCGTGTGATATTTACTTCTTCCTTGCTTTCCTCACCCTTCACATTCACACAATTGCACTAATATGCACCAAACTACCCCATTTGTCTGGAGACCAGTGGGGAGATTAGAATTTGTTCCAGCTGGGGCGGTGCCACGCGGGTGGGAGATACCTGGGTGAGGAAAATTCCCGCAAGTCGACGTAAGTTGTGACCGTAACTGGCAATCCAGCGGCAGATCACCACCGCCTCCCGCGATAAATTTTGCACTGCAACTACGGGAATAATGACCTTAGCAGTTCACGCGCCCGGAATCACCAATCAATTAAACAACCGGTTATGTGAACTGAAAATATTTTAACAACCGGTAATGTGAACTGCAAACACTTTAACAACCGGTGATGTGAACTGCAAACATTTTAACAACCGGTTATGTGAACTGCAACCTTTTTAACACCCGGTTCTGCACACTACAATAATTTCAACAACTGATTCACGCGCATCGGCGGAATTACAGCAGTGCATGTACCGCCCTTTTCCCCACGGCGCGCGCGCGCGCGTGTGTGTGCGTGGCAGGAGTCAGTGGTGCTGATCGCCGGGGGCCCCGAGGTGGCGGAGGTGCAGGGCGCGCCCCCGCCGCAACTGGCGCCGCCGCCGCACGCGCCCGAGCAGATGCGCCTGGACGCAGAGCAGGACGACGCGGACGGCGACGGCGATGGAGACGGGCGCCCGCCCAGCCCCGACGACGCCGACAGCAGCGCCACGCGGGTGAGACTTTGACTCCGTGTTGAAAGACTTCGCCCCCCCTCCCCAATAAAAAGGGTTTGGTGACCCCCATCTCCATCAGGTTTTTCGTTCATTTTCCCGCGATCCATTGAGAAAATGCTGAGATGACCCGAAAATATAACGAAAAATTTTATATTGGGGAAACACACCTCGTATTACAGTTTCTGTAAAAAATGAAGAAAATAAAGTCTTTTTCACGTTCTACTGTATTAAACGATGCTCCATTTGATTATCACACTGTTTCATCTCATTATCGCAAGTACATGTTTTAGTTGTGCAAAGTCAAACATAATATGTCATTGCGTTCCCCCAATATTATTTTGCGTTATCTTCCAAATTTGTAACGTTACATGATGTGAGTGTTGTGTGACGTACGGTTATTGACAGCCTAGATGGCCTAAAACCTTTTTGGGGGCGGAACTTAAATTGTCAGAATTCTAAACATTAAATACTAGCACACGCCTCTGGAGGGCAGTCGGGAACTTATAACTAGTCACAAGTGAGGCACTGCCCCGTTGGTGGGAGGTTCTTGGATGGGAATACCCTTCAAGCAAACGTGTACATTGGCGCCGGATGTCGCCATCCGGTGGGAGTAAAACACCGCCACCTCCAAAAATAAAAACGTGCACTACATTTGCGCGGCAGTTGACCCGCAAACATAATAATAATAATAGTAATAATAATAATAATAATAATAATAATAATAATAATAATAATAATAATAATAATAATAAATTAATCAATTATAGGTTCATGGTCAGCGTACTAACATCCCGTGAAGTGGGTCCGTGTTTGATTTCCAGTCGAGATAAAAATAATTGTAGCTTTCATTTAAAATCCTCTTAGTTTCTGTAGCTATGTGACGAAGAAGAGCTCAGTTAGGCTTGTTACGAAGAACGGAATACATCATATTCGCCACATGTCTCTCTTACCTCCAAAGCGTGGGAATTAAACAAGGGCCCGCCATGTGGGACACCGTTAGGTGTCCGGCAATCCAGCCTAAGTCGACCCAAAACGCCAAATCCACGCACCCATGCGCTCGCGTGCCCAGGACGAGCACGGGCAGAGCATGCTGCACTTCGCGGCGGCGCGGCCGCACGGACGCGGGGCGCTGCTGCAGCTGCTGTTGGAGACGCGCCTCAACGTGGGCTACCGCGACGAGCTGTACCGCACGGCGCGCGACGTGGCCGCGCAGGCCGCCATCCCGGACAACATCCGAGACATCGACCGATGGGTGCTGCACCTCGCCGCGCACGGTACGCCCACGCCCTCCCACGTGCTCACACGCCCTCTCCCTCCTTCCCTCCCGCCCTCGCAGGGGTGCTGCACTTCATCCCGAACAGTACTCCCCGGCCTTCCCTCAAAGATGTGTGGTGCACTTCATCTCGAACAAACCCACATTCCTACGTCTCCCACGCCCTCCCTCTCTCTTTCCTTCCCTAACACATGTGTGCTGCACTTCATCGCATACACACAGGCCCAGCCGCCCTCCATCGTTCTTCCTCTTCCTGCCTCGCCCCCGCCCTCCTTCCCTCTAGCCCTTAAATATGCGTGCTGCAGTTTGTAGTGCACACTTCGTCAACGCTCCGCCGCCTCCGGTGTCCTCCCTCTCCTTCCCCATGCCCTCGCAGATGGGTGTTGCACTTCCCCGCTTACGAAATGCAGATGCCTCGCCACCTCCATCGCTCTCCCTAACTCTCCCGGCCCTCCTTCCTTCCCGCTCTCATAGGTGTGGGATTCAACTTCATCACGTATAGTTTGCTCACTCCCCGACGCCTTCCGCGGTCTCTCTGTCCTTCCTTCCCTCCTAGATGAATGTTGCACTTTACCAGTTACGGTGCGCCCAGACTCTGCTGCTTCCATCGCTAACCCTCTCCCTCCGTGCTTCCTTCTCGCAATTTACCCTTCCGTCCCGTCCTCAGATATACGCTGCACTTCACCGACCAGGGTACGCTCACGCCTCGCCGCTTACTTCACCCTCCCTCTTTCCTTCTCGCCCTCAGAAACGGGTGGTGGACCTCGCAGCTCACGCTCCGCCACCTCCATTGCCCTCTCTTCAGCCCTCTCAGGTGGGTAGAGCCCACCGCATAGTAGCACTTCAACCCTCTTATCTGCCTCTCTCCCCTCCAGACGTCTTCACAAGTGGATGACTTATGACTGTCTCGTATGGTATGTTCTTTCCGCTCCCTGTTCCTACGACACTCTCATTGGGCCCTCGCATCACCTTCTTCCGTCACCCCCACCCTGCGCCTCGCACATCCGAAGATCCGCTCGCGCCGACACCCGCACTTACTTATTTCCTGCTTCCCTCCCGGGGCTGCAGATGAAGAATGCTCGTCCCCCCGCCCGGCGCGCGTTGACCAACGCCTTCCCTCGTTCCACTCCCCTTCTTTCTCCCGCACATACAGAGAGCTTTTCCGCCCATCCTCCCTAACGTCCTCTTCCTCACAGCTCCTCATTTTTTACCTTCACTATATCCCTTCTTCTCTCTCTGGTCGCCGTTGAGGGATGCACTCCCACAGAGAGCTACTCTTCCCTTTCTTCCTCTCTCTCTCTTCCTCATTCTTCTCTCTCCTCCTCTCTCTCCTTTCTCACGCCCTCTCTCTACCTTCGTTATTCTCTCTTGGCGTCGCAAAAGAGGGACGTACCTCTCCTCGCACGATGAGCTACTCCTTCCTTCCTTCCTCCTCCCATTAACTCTCTCTCTCTCTCTCTCTCTCTCTCTCTCTCTCTCTCTCTCCATGCCTTCCTTCTTACCTCTTGCGTTCACTGATGAGTGCTACACGAGTCACGTATAGTATGCACCTCCTGCATATCGTGCACCTACGGATCGGAGCAACACCATAATCGCCCCGCCCTCACGCCGGCCTCCGCCCCCTCGTCCACCCCACTCGCCGTGCGCGGTTCCGTCTGCACCAGCGTGGACCGCGTGTGTGTTGCGTTGCCGCAGGGGAGACGCAGCGGCTGACGGAGCTGCTGCTGGAGGGCTACGACCACCTGGTGGACGTGGAGGACGACGACGGCGCCTCCATCGTGGCGGTGGCCGACGAGCGCAAGCAGCACGAGACCCTGGAGCTGCTCGAGTCCATCCCCGCCTTTGAGGTATTGAATTGATGCCTTATTTTACGTGGCGAGACTCAGGCCGTGAGTCCTGCTCTTCCGTCTGACCACGCAAATTTCGGCACGCTCCTTTAAC
The DNA here is from genome assembly GCA_011170035.1 of Teleogryllus occipitalis. Taxonomy (NCBI): domain Eukaryota; kingdom Metazoa; phylum Arthropoda; class Insecta; order Orthoptera; family Gryllidae; genus Teleogryllus; species Teleogryllus occipitalis. The sequence continues at coordinate 7,713 of BLKR01006372.1, forward strand.
CAACTAGCGAAGAAAGAAGGTATAACTTGGGCGACGAAACAAGCAATTTCAATTTAGCTCAGAGGCTTCATTAAGGCTTGAGGATCTTTGACTTTCAAATTATATCGATGTTTACTTGCTTATTAAGACTTTGACGGCTGGGGCGATGCCTAGTGGCATGTGGACTGGGCGGTGCCTAGTGGCATTAAGATTTTGACGGCTGGTGGGAGATACCTAGTTAGGAACAACCCCGCAAGCCGACGGGTAGGTCGGCGCCAGATCTCACTAAACATCACCGCCATCTCCAGCGATAAAATGCTCTACACTTACGGGACAAATCAATCGACGCGCTAGTGTCGTCGCCGTGAACGATCGGAACTGAATGCGATGTGCTGTAGAGGAGAGTGTGAGGAGCGGCGCGCCTGGTGCAGGACCGGCGCGAGCAGCTGCACGCGGCGCTGCGGCGGGGCGACGCGGGGGCGGCGGCGGAGTTCCTGTCGGGGCGCGAGGGCGGCGCCGCCATGTTGGCCGCCGCCAAGAACGCCTTCGGCCGCTGCAGCCTGCACATCGCCGTGCTGCGCCAGGACGCTTCGTCCGTGGAGCTCATCGCGTCGCGCTTCCCGCACACGCTGCGCGTCGGCGACAACGTGAGTACGCGACCTGCGACCTAAGTGGTGATTTGCGAGGTTATGGGGAGCCGAGCGCCACCCTCCACAAACGCCACCTGTAGGTATTGTACGCGCACGTTTTCTTGAGCCCGTATTTCGCTACATGTGAGAACAGAGGGGAGCTTGGTTATTTTGACGGCTGATCGACATCAAATCCGGGGCTCAAGAGAACGTGCGCGTGTAATGAAGTATTCTTGCAAGGCATCCTGAAGGCCTCGTTAGAGCAACTCACCTATGATGTTGCAATGTGATTTAATATAAACCCTAGAAAAACGTTTCTTAATAAAATGTTGCTGAATTTAAAATATGTATGCACCAATGAGCGGCCGTTATAAGGATTCCAATGATTAAGCGGCAACAAAAAACCCAAGGGACTTTAGCATGAGGTACATATATGATTTTATTTTTTACCTAATTATATTGATTTGGATTTATTTACTTGCTAATTAACTAGATATAAACTTAATTCTGTTTGTCTTTTCATATTTCCCTCCCATAAATCTCATTCATTATTTCCACTCATAATTCCCTCCATAAGAAAACATGTAGAATCAGTCAACTGTTTTCTTATTGCGCTCGTAACTACGATCCTCTCGATCCAGGTAAGTTATGAAGTGTACATCGAACTCCTTATCTAGAGCAATAACAATAAATAACGTGCTAGAAAAAATATTAATTTGTTTTTATTTGTTTATTTATAGTGTTTTCTAACGTAGAACGAATTGAATTGAATGATTTTCGTAATAATAGAAAATTAGTGATTTGTATAGGTGAATATGTGTCATTTGCGTTAACGTGCGCGTGTGTGCAGCTGGAGCGCACGGCGCTGCACTACGCGATGGGCGTGGACGGCGTGGAGCAGCTCAGCGCCATCCTCATCCGCGCGGGCGCCAAGCGCGTGCTCAAGGACCTGGTGAGCCACCCAACCACCGCCCTCCCAGCACCTCCGCCATAGCCACATAACGCGATAAAACATGCACTACACTTACGGGAATAATTACTTTACCGCTTGACGCACCCTTAATCACTAATAAATCAGTAAATTCACCAATCCATCAATCTCATACCCTTCACACCGGCTGAAATGGCGTCGCGCAAAACAACACTTGCCTTTGCAGCGTCCCTTACCGGAGACATTAGCAACATATCCACTGTCGGCGTTGGCTCAGGGCATCACCTGATGCCACTGCAGTCCCTCTGACTGGGAGGTCTAGGTTCCAGTCCCACGGTGGCAGGATTTTCGACACTAGCTCGTCAGCGAGGTCCAATTCAGTCTCTGTCTAGAGGAGAATTACAGCGGCCAGATTCTCTGATCGGTTGTTGTTCGTGGTTTCCCCGATCAGGTGAATGCCGGAGTAGTACCCTAACAAACGGGCCACGGACCGCGCACTATATTTCCTACCTCTTCCTTGTCCTATCCTCTCCCCCTACACACAGTTACACTAACATGCACTACACTACCACACTGCCGGGAGATCGGTCGGGAGCTTAGAGCATGTCCCGTCTGGGGTGGTGCGTCGCTGGTGGGAGATACCTGATTGAGGAAAACCCCGTTAGCCGATGGTAGGTTGGCGCTGGATCTCGCCATCCAGTGTAGGAAGAACACCGCCAACTCCCGAGGAAAAAACATGCACTACTCTTACGGGACTAATGATCCTAGTAGTTGACGGAATCAAGCAACATAGCCAGGTCAATTTGAATTAGTCTGAAGGAGAATTCTGGCGGCTGTCTGTTCTGGTCGATTGTTTTCTGTTTCTCTGATCAATATCAGGTGAATGCCTGAGCAGTTCTTCATACGCTAACGTGTGGGTCGGCGCTGGATCTCACTTTCTAGCGTGGAGAAATACGGTCACATCCTGGAATAGAAAATGTACTGTTCTGAATGGGAAACTACCGTTGATTCGAAATAATTAATCATCACTCACGCACACGGTGCTAATCAGGCATTGAAGAAAGATTATTTTGCTTCACGTACTGACATCCAAATAAATATTAGTGATAGCTAACTCTACATTTGGACGTTTTGTTAAATACATCATTTTCAAGAACACCAATGATGCTATCGCCCAAACGTATATTAAATTAGTTTCCCCTTTTTTGTGTAGAAAATACGTTTCTCATAGAAACATTTTTTTGAGTTCGTCTTGTAAGCAAAATGTTGTAATCCCTTTTTCTCGAGTTTTGTTTTTGAGTTCGACCTTTTCGAACGTTCGATTTTTTGGTCTTGGATCAGTACTTTGAACTTCTGCACATCTTAATGTGCTAATGAAGTAGTAATAATTTAATGAAGTAGTGTAATTTTTACTGCTTGGAAATAACACTTATTGAAATGCAAGTAGAGTTACATAATCTTATTGAAAGTTTGACAATTATTAAGTTGAAAAACACACATTTTCTACATGTTGTCAAGGTAACATAGTAAAAAAATAATTAATTAATCCCTTCCAAACACAAGTTATTCAAAATTCAGCATAGTAAAACCGTACAAATATCTTAATGTGAAGAATTACCATAGATCATGTTTTAGTGACAAGAAACAAAAGGGGTAAATAATTTTTTCTAGATAGTGAAACATTTTACCATCTGTCAAGGAAACAACTCTCCACCTTCCCTCCTGCTAGTTCGTATCACTCTTCTCACCATCCGCATCATTCGAATCGTCTTAAGCAATTACTTTAATTTTCAAAATAAAATTAATCTTCCCGTTAAAGCCAGCTAGGAACCGCTTGCCAATTTCAAATCTTCCTCTTTGTGCCTTTTCTCTTCTTTTATACCCAATACTCTCACTACGTTTCAGCCAGAATCCCTTTTCTCTCGACACCATAACTGTTGGTTTTCCTTAATCTGACTTAAAACACTTCCATTTGAGACACATTCTTCTAAATATACCTTTTTCCAAAATTTCATATTCTTTTGTTGTTGGTTTTTGTTTTCAAATACGTAAATTACTTCAATAAAATTATTTATAAATACAATTGAATGCATTAGAAGTAGAAAATTGTGTTAGGCATTCAAAAATGCATAAATATATTCTTTAAATAAAAATTAGTTTTTTAATTGAAATATTACATTATTACAATATTTTGATATACTGAATACAAATAATACGAAGTACTAGTAATATATCTATTCTGCATTTCTTTGGTTCCAGAAAGGGAGGCAACCCAGTTACTACTTCATGAATAAATCGGATATTCTTCGGCTACAGGAGGATGAAGAGGCACTAAATGTTTAGAATAGCCGACGAACAAAGTTTTGCCAAGTGTAATGTTTAACCTGACGTTGGTGAGACTGAAAGTACCTCACGTAAAATGTGCATTCAATAAATGTTTCAATCAGCTCTGGGCAACGCACAAATTCGCACTTTCATGACAAATTAAATATTATTATAAACATGTCATCTATTTTTCCCTTTTGTCTAGAACGCATAAAGTACAACAAAATTCCTAAAGTAATGGTTAGTTTAACGAGTTATACCTGTCAAGCAAGAATACTTTTGAGTGAAATATTTGCAGTGAATAAAGTTTAATTTCATAGAAATTTCATATAAATTTTATTGAGAAATGATATTATTTAGATTATATCTGTTTTCTGTAATTCTGAATTTGAAGTAAGAAGAAATACCCTGGTAATTTTGAAGAATGTTTAACCAGAAACGAAGATGATTACTCAATTGTCAATTAATCTTTACATGAATGGAACGATTACTTTGGAGTGATTAATGACACGTTAAAACTAATAATGTGACATTATATTACAATTTTTTTTAGTTGACACAAATATCACAAATATACAAAGTTTTAGTTAAAATTACAAAGTTTTAGTTAAAGTTTAGTTAAAAAAGTTAAGAATATAGAATTGTCATTACAAGTATGTTGTTTGTACAATTTCGCGAAAAGTGACAAACTTCTTGTCGTATTTCTGAACTTAGAATATAATATTATTTAATTTGAGCCAATTGAAAAGTACATTGAAAATTTAATAAATAAGGAAATGTGTCAAAAGAAAATCGCCCTTAACGCTCTAAAAATTTATTCAGTGTTATTCAGTATTATTTTTCTTCACAACTGCCCCATTTTTCAATCAGATACCGAACGTAGATGTTGTGATCATATAATTTGCCTATCCCAGACTATTAAACAGAGTTCGTCATCAATGTTTCTTAGTCGAACTCTATTGTTTTCTTAAACCTCTCTTTCCGGAAGATTTGCAAGATCTACGTCCTGGTCGTAAGATCGTTTCGGGATAGGAAAAAACAGCTGTTTATTTCTTAGTCATCGTCTAAAGTGATATTCACTGACTTAGGAAAAATCTGACTTCTCCACAAAATTTATTTACGACGATGCTATGAGTTTAATGAATATTTTCATTAAATGTATGTGGATGCTTTACATAATACTGTTATTGAGATAAAATTTGTTGAGTTATTTTTTACTCTTTCCTCAGAAAACTAACTACATCTCCGTTAGCTTTGAATGCAGGTTTCTTATACTCATAACTGGTAAGAGTTGATGCACACAAGTAAGATAGCTCTAAATCAGAGGTTCTCACATTTTTTGGTCGACCCCTTCCTGCAGAAGAAAAGAAAATCTTCCAACATCTCATAGTTCATAACAGTTATTTTTATATGAAATATCAAAATATTGTTGCATAATATCTGCTTGTTTACCTATTAAAATCATAAAGAAGAAATCAATAAAATGACAACAATATGGATAATAAAATTATTTAATAAAATTTTCAAAATGAACACACAGTCAATAAGAAGAAAAATAATAAAAACCAAAATATCCGTCTTAAACTCGCAGGACCTCGAATTCGTTTTGTTTATAGAAAGTAAATATATTTCTGTGTTGTTTTCTGCATTAAGTAAGGATATCATATGTTACGTTTCAAGTAAATTTATTCAGCTTATGTCACTCCCATGCTGAACATAGATAATTTATCTATTCTATCATTAAAATCCGTTGTTTTTAACAGGGCGCGCAACACGTGAACACCACGATTCGCTAATTTACGTGAACATTTATCAAGCCTAAACTGCTGAATATTTAAATTAACGATACAGGCCCTTAAACAAAAACTTGTCTTGTTTAAAAAAATGAGAATATATGATTTTTATTGAAGCTATAAAGATTCACAAAATTAGGGGGGAAAACGAAGTTTCTTCGAACATGGACGTAGTTCGGTGGATTGTTTTCTTGTGCATGTGCAAACATATTTTGTTTTGCATATGCATGTACATATATTACTAAGAGAATATATATATATATATATATATATATATATATATATATATATATATATATAGTTTTAACATTTTAAAGAATGCAATTTACAATTTATTTTTTCAATTCAGGGAAGAATTGGTGTGTTTTATGATATACAAAATAATTGTAGCAAAATAAATAAGACGCTTTCTAGAAAGCTTACATTATTTTACATAATATATTTAAATAATGTAAAATAAATTATGTGTATATATAATTTATTTTTATTTATAATTATACTGAGTTTAATGTGCAGATACCTACGAAGGTTTTATTGTCTAAATTACTTTTTTGGTAGGTATGCTACTGGACGTCACATAACTGCAGTTATTTGATAAATCAAATGGTTGATTTCGTCATGTCGGAATTTTTGTTTAAGAATTTTTGTTAAGATTTTTGTTTAATATTGGTTATAATAGGAAATTGTTTTTAAAAAGACGTAGTAGCAAAATCTACGAGACATTAACTCAGAAACTTTTATTTGTTGAGCACAAAAAAAGAGAGAGAGAAAACAGGAAAAAAATAGTTGAAAACCATAATAACCTAACAAGTTGTTCGTTCATTCTATATACATGCACAAGTTCAATTCTTTGAATGTAGATTGCATATATATCGTATATATTAAGTTTAAAAACTGGATAAGTTAGCGTGAAAACAAATATACATTTGGAGAAAGAAGATTCCTAACCTACAATTTTGACAGGAAACTGGTCAACTTGTCAGTCATTGTCAAGCAATGTATTTGACTTTTATGATGAAAACACAGCTTAACAGTTTTTTTCAAAACCCCAAAAATTAGTACAAATGACTGAAATTAATGAAGCATTTACATCAATTTAGGAATTTTATCTGTCATATCTTACGTTTCAGATGAATAATTTAACAAGTAAGTGTATGAAACAGCAGAAACATTTGTGCATGTTTATTGATACTATCGATAAAATTCTAATACATAAAGCTGAGATCGAGGACACACGTTTGCTTTCACACTTGTCCTACACATTTGTAGCTTGTTAACAAAAAACAATAGAAGCAAAGATTAAAAGATTTCTCTTCTTCCACGCAATACTCGCCAAAACAGTAAACAACGAACTACCAAAGACTCCCTTCCACATGCCTCTTGTTATCTTTTCATCTTATGATATTTAACATCAAAAATGTACCTGAAAATATAAGTAACTTCCCAAATCAAATCATAAATCTCTCAAAATTTCCCACAAATTCACCAGAATTGCCTTGGGGTCACGAAGATTAAAATAACTCATTACAGAGCCAAAATGAAGATGTTTTGGGAAATTTTACAGATAGTGTTTATGACATCAGTTTATAAATATGTAATGAATTTCGAGAAACACTTCAGGAAATCTGCTTTGATAGTGACCACTAGCGAGCACATGGTACGGTGTTTCCAAAAGAAGTTCAAATATAACTGAAATAATTTGCTGTCTTTTAAATTACATTCGTCGGAAATATTAACAATCGTTTACGTCTGCCAACCCCTTATATTTTATTGAAGTCCGAGACACTGGGTGCGGCCGTTCAGCTGTCAAGTAGAAAGTTTCATCTGCCTCAGAAGATACTAACACTGGACTGCAGAGTTTCACATATGACGGGGACAGTTATGGGCTATCAATAAAATTAAGAATGGTGTATTACGGACGAAGACACAATGGTTTATGGGTACTAATGTTCAGAAATTATTAATGCATATACAATACTTCCATTTATTCACGCATTTCAAAGATTACGTGGTGAATTTATATTACAGATAGCAGATGTCTTATCAATAGAGTTTGGATTTATTGGCGCTAATAATCCATGAAAATGTAATAACAGCTTTCAAATTATGAACTATTTTATGGCATATAAAATATATTAATCTATTAAACATCCATCATTTTTAGGGAAGGTACATTCATTCAAAACTTTTCTCTTACTATACCGCTCAATGATATTTCGATCAGCAGTGTTAAAATGTAGGAACACTTCCAGAATAGGATGACTGCCCATAAATGAATTTAACAATTAGTATTATAACCAATGTGCCTATAATTCCGAGAACACGGCAGCAGACACCTTCTTGAAAAGGGAGGTTCCATTGTTTTCGTATCCTTTTTCTCACATTTGTAGCGGAAATGCTTTCGCTCACGGAAGCACCTGACTGCACATTTGTAGCGGAAGCACCTCTGTGACGTATTGAAGTTAAAGCCATGAGTGTCTGTCCAACGTTAAATATTTTCAAAATGGACAAGTCGGGATGCAATACTCGAAACGATTGTGATTTTCATGTGAAACTAGTGCACCCGGCAATGCTTCGCGATTGCAATGCATTACACTTCACATGCTAGTGTACACGTGATAGTTAATCTCGTTTTAGGCTACGCTCTGCAAAAACTTTAATAGATGAACGTCTTTCTCGCGAGTATGTGTTTGTTCTATGTCCTGTTTTGGAGATGATGGTCATGTACCGTACTGTTAAGTTGTTCTTCAAGTTTGAGCGTGCATTTTCTATGACGCTGTCTTGGAGAAATTTGATTTACTTGTTCGAGGTAACGGTAATGTAATAATTACGGCCGATATTTCACAATCGCAGGAATACAATATGCAGCGAAGACGCGCTCAATACTTAAGGAAGCGGCGGGTTGCGTAGACCTGTTCAGGGGAGCTTGAGACATTATAAACTCATAAATTATAGTCAACAACACCCCATTTTGCGAGAGACATACGCATATTTTCCATTGCACAACGTTCATAATTTTGCACAAGTGGAAACAATAAGTTGACAAAGATTTATCACAATCAGATGGCACTACGGCAACATCATAAAATACGAATAAACAAATATTCATTTTTACTTTTTCGCTTCCGCTACCGTGATAAAGCGAAAGTTATATAGTGCTGCGCGAAAAAAAACGTCGGATTTTCGGCAGAAAAACTTTTATTACAGGGCGCTAAAAACCAAAAATATTGGATAAATCCAGTGGCAAAAATTGAAAAATAATTCCTCTAACACGTGATGCTGCCAGAATTCATGTTTTGTGGTTCCTTGATACTGCAAAATCGATTGACGGCAAAATGTCTGCCCGTCCGTCTGTCTGTGAACAACGCCGATTTTCTCCAAAATTAATATTTCCCAATCGATCTGGTTGATGTCAAGACCCCTTGAATTTGAAACCAATATTTTAATTTTGGGAGTACTTTACATGAAGCTGATGGGACATTTTCAAAATAAAATAAATGTTTCCAGCGAGTTTGATTAAAATTTGTTATTGGATAGTGTAAAGGACGTTTAAGAAAATGGCGCAGGTCTCATGTTCGTAGAAAACACTGATTTTTCGAAAATTGAAGAAAATCAAAATTGTTTCTGCGTCTTCCTACAACTACAATTATGAAAGTGCAATTTTTTCTTAATGAAATGTGTTCATCAAAACAGATCTTTAAATAAGGTCATATTGAATTTTACGAAAATATTAGTATTTTTTGATTAATTGGGTATCAAACTGAGTCAACAGCTCCGAAAATTCTGCGCTTCTTAATCGTAATTTTATAGATATGTTTTGAGGCAGATGGATGCTACGTAAGTTACAATGTGTATATTATATATTTCTTTTTTCGTTTGTTACATTTGTTATACGTTTCCGAATTAATCTTTTAGAAATTATTTAAAACCTATTTGAAACAAATAGGTTTTACATATTGCTAACCTTCAGGGAATATCAGATTGAAATGCGACAATGGCATTCCGCATCGTGACTAACAAATTACTGTTAATTACGTTTCAATGTTGTGACATGATTCAGCTGTATGAGAAGCAGTTATAATAGTAAAATGTATGGGTATATTTGATTGAAAATAATTAGTTTTCGCGCCAAATATTCCCATTTGTAATGAGTTTTACAAAAAATAACTGAGATGTATTAATTGGTAGAGAAATTGTGGTATAAATAGCATTACATAACCATTGCTAAGGGCGAGAAAGAACGTGCTGTTTTAGCACCACTAGTTATATGTTAGAAACCATGTATAATTGAGGCACATCAAATTAATATGAGTTACAATGAACTATGTATATTTATTAAAATAAATACAATAAATAAATATTTGTTAGGCACAAGGTTGTCATGCGAAAATATGCACAATAATTAGTAAGTTGCACAAGTATAATACATATAAAAACAGGGGCAAAATAAGCAGGATATACCTCATAAAATCATGTTTGAATAATTGGAAATATCGTCTACCTACTAAATGAGGATGTTTTCTGGTTACAGGAGCAAAATATGCATTTGCATTGAAATTCGGTCTCTATTTACTATGTAGTAGTGCAAAGGTCCTCTCTTATTATTCATAGTGGGCCGTTTTACAAGCCGATATGGTTACTACGGTTACAATGTTTACACCGGGCGCGAGACTAAATATGACTCTCCGACTGAGTAATGCGCGGCGCGACAACGGCAACATCTCCGCACTATAGCAGTTGTTCCCGCAACTACAAACTGCATTAATGATGCCTAATTAATTAATTTCTTTAAATCTTGCTGCAATACACGATCGTGCGTTGTTGGCAGACGTTAGTTAGGATGCAAAAGGACAAAGCTTCCAAACTTTCACGATTACTTCTAGTTTTTATGTTAAATTTAAGTTCACGATCACCACTCTGAATAGTTTCATTATGTAAAATAGCACGAACGTTTTACGTGCACGTTGAGATTAGGTTGACTTAACGTTTACGTTAAGTTTACGTTACGTTGACGTTACGTTCAGGTTGCATTCACGTTACGTTGACGCTACATGTAACGTTCTTCGCGAACGAGCCAATCGGTGCGAGTGGTGCAGGCGCTCGGCCAGCAGCACTGCCAGGGAGAGCAGCGCGCCGACGGCCAACGCTGCAAAGAGCTGCGCCACGTCGCCCAGCCGCATCCCGGGCAGCCGCTGCGACGCGGCATCCGCAGCCGTGAGCGCCTTGGGCCAATACAGGTCCACCAAGCGCGCCAGCACGCCGCACCGACGCATGCGCCGCACGCTGCAAGCGATCAGGCAACACACATCACCACACCGCGCCCGACAGCACTGCATGTTTGTACCGTTGGAGGTGGCGGTGATCTTCCCCCACTGGATGGCGAGATCCGGCGCCGACCTACGTCGGCTTGTGGGGATTTTCCTCAACCATGTATTTCACACAACCGTGGCTCCGCCCCAACCGGGACAAGCTCTAAGCTCCCGAATGGTCTTTCGACAAGTATGGTAGTGGAGTGCACGTGAGCTCAAGTGTGTACGTAAGGGTTGAGGTGCGGACAAGAAAGAGGGAGGAAAGATCGCGCGCACTCCGTGGCCCGTGTGTTAGGGGACTGTTCCGTCATTCGCCTGGTGTTGATCGGAGAAACCACGGAAAACTACCGATCAGAGGAGCCGGGAGTTAGAATACTCCTCCAGACAGAGCCTAAATTCGACCTTGCTGTCTAGTCAGTGTCGGGATTCGAACCTTAGACCCTCCTGTTCAGAAGCACAGCAGTGACATCAATTGATGCTACGAGCTACCTTTTCCTCTTTGCACGTGGATCGTAGCATGCGTAAAGAAACACCAGCAGGCTAAAATCGGTTTAGGGTCTGACTTCGCTGCCTTAGACCAGACACGTCAGACCGCGCTCGCACGAGCAAATTGCTCGCCTGGGAAGCCCGACTCTCTTGTGAGCACAGGCGACATCCCCTGACTACGTTCTCATTGTCCTTCCAAATCCAGAAAGGGGAAACAGCGCTTGGCGGGGAATAGTGGCTCCATCCGAAAATTTTCGCCGTATTTATTCTATCAAACAGCCGAGATCTGAATTATGTTTATATTACTTACTAGTTAATATTACTTCATGTTTATTGTTTTTAAATTATATCTTATATAAACATAATTTTTCCAAACGGGAAGGAATATGTTTTCATGGTGAATTCTTTCCTTGTTTTCTCTTTGAGTTGTTTTATTAATTCATTCAGCTATTTGTGGATTTTAGCAATAATGTGAAGTAATTTAACACGTCTCTACGAGTTCTCTATGAGTTGCCAATTCTCGCTTACAGGCGAGCAGATCTCTCGAACTGTAGTGAGCTTAATTACCTTGCCCGCGACCTCGACATGCCTGTCTTAGATTTTAATCGCATATACCTACAAGACTAATAGGGCGTGACAAGCAGTTGAACCTATAAAGAAAGATAATATCCGTATTTGCTTCACGGGATGTGAAGACGCATACGCATTTTCGCTATTTTGCAGAAATCGCTATTTTGCATTTGGGGCGGTGCGAGGTGAAGTGACGCAGGGTGGCATGCGACGACCCGGGGCAAGGCGAGGCGAAACGGGGTGGGGCGGGGGCGGGGCGGGGAGGGGACAAGGGCGGAGCGGGGCGAGGTGGGGTTGGGAGGAGTGGAGCTTTGCGGGGCGAGGCAGGGAGGATGAGGCGGGACGAAACGGGGTAGGAGTGGGCGGGGCGGGACGGGACAGGGGGAGAGTCGGGAAGGAGCGGAGCTTTGCAGGGCGGGATGGGTGAGGCGGAGCGGGGCGGGGCAGGAAAGGACGACGTAGGGAAGTGCGGGGTTGCCGGGCGCGTACTCACTAGTAGCTGACGAGCTGCGTGTAGGGGCTGGCGGGCGTGAAGGCGAAGGCGAGGTCGTTGCGGCGGCGCGAGGAGGGCAGCTCCATGACGTCGCAGGACAGCATCGGGTAGAGCATTCGGCGGTACTCTTCGCTGAGGAAGGCCACTGTGTATTCGTGCGCGCACACCTCCTGCAGCGCGGGCAACGGTAGCTCCACCGTCCTCCCCGCCTGGTGCCCCCGGCCCGGCCGCGGACGCGCCTGGGACCTCAGCGCTCGATCCGCCAGGCCCAGCCACTCCCCGCGCCGCTGGTGCTGCGACAAAACCGCTCCGCTTGCCCTCCCCACACTGGCACTGCGATGGACGCGACAGAAAGTAGTCCGCGACCGGCTTACATGGCTCAGGCAACACTGGCCTGCCGCGACTCTGACCGGGAAGCCCTAGCGTCGTGGCCTGTCGTTGGCGGATCTTCAAAGAGCTATATAGCACAGGTCGATAACAACCGCTGTCTGGAGGATTCTAGCGGCCTGATGCTCTGCTCTGTAGTTTTCAGTGGTTTCTGCGATATAGACCAGGCGAATACTGGGGTAGTACCTTAACAAAAGGGCCATGGTCCGCATTCGATCTTCATCTCATCTCCTGCTCAGCCGTAACACACTCACACTTATATGCACCACACTATCAGGTATAGTCCATTCAGGCCGGTAGACGATTTTTTGGCAGTTTCTAAAACAGTTTAGCATCGCCGAAGACCGCAATGCTCTGTGAAACTTTTTCTTCCGCTAGCCATAAGGGTTAGGTGCCAATGCCTAAAGCCTTTAGCCAATGCCAATGCCAATGCCTTGCCTTTAGCGAATGCCTAAAAGTGTCAGTTCAGTACTTGTAGTTCGGGATAGTGATAGTTTCCACGAGTCATTTACATTTCTCCAGTATTGTTACTAAAATAAATTTGAAAAAATTGATTCAAATCATGTTGAAAAGCAGATGCGATTATGTATGCGTGTGTATTAATTCATCGAACGAATGTAAACGGACTGGCTACAAAATAAAGAATTTCAGACAGCTTGTGCACATTCTTGTATTAGCTACATACGATGTAGCACGTGGACACACAAGAACATAGTAATAAACAGTTCGTCAGGAAAAAAACCTTTTAAAATTATACGCTGAATACTTTTATGTGAATGCTTTTATTTCATGTAAATCACGAAGGCCGAGGACTTGAGTCACGCACGAACTTAGAAAAGATGGTGAATAGTCAAATAAAATTATCCTGGCAAACAATTCTCTGCAAGTTATCACATAGACTCAAAGTAGCTTTGAATAAATAGCGAAGGCGAAAGGCTGAAGCAACTGGGAAATGCTTACCGAAATGTTATCTGGACTGTAAAAGTATTTTGACCTTGCAAATTATCACATAGATTCAATGTCGTTTCGAGCAAATACCGGAGGCCGAAGGTCGTTTCCAAACCGTAAATAACTCGAGCGGACGTTTATAGAATGGTTTATTCATTATTCAAGGGCTACAATACTGATAAATCTCGAAATATGAAGTTTAAACATAAACGTGTTGTATGTGTGCATTAGAGTTTGAAATGCGGAATCACACTATTAATATTATGGATGGTTTGAGGAGTAAGTACAATGACCAAGCCTCATATGAGTTCTGATAACAATGCTTATTTATTACAAACTTATAAAATAAAAGGTATAACTCAAAAATCGTAAAGGTCGAATGTCTCATCCCATGAACGAAAACGTCCTTTGTATTCCGTCCTGGTGAGGGGATAGGAAGGGGAGGGGAACAAAATTCAGCTGTCCCTTGAAGTAGATTTACTACATGTAAAAGACCAAGCCTAAAAGAAGCCTCTGAGATGAATTCAAATCGCCGATTCCAACGCCCATGTGATAAATACCTTCTGTCTCTGCTAAATGGTGAAAGGAGAGCAGCGAAATTTGCGTGGTCAGATGGAAGAGCAGGTCTGATGGATGCCACGTAAAAAAGGTATCAGTTATTAATAAACGATATATGCCATCGTGTACACATCGATTGGATTGATTTATATTTTGCATTTCCAACTGCTAGTCATTAGTCCCGTAAGTGTAGGGTACGTTTTTGTCACGGGAGGTAGCGGTGATCTTCCTCCGCTGGTTGGTGAAACCTTCACATCGACTTGAGAAGTTTTCCCGAACCAGGTATCTCTCACCAGCGGCGCACCGTCCCAACCGGGACAAACTCTAAGCTTTCGGCGCGTCTGTCACCAGAAACGTCACGATGTGTGATAATGTATTCATGTAAGGGTAAGTATGTGTGTAAGAAAGGATAGGCCAAGAAAAAAATCGCACGCGGTCCGTGGCCAGTTTGTTAGGATCTCATTCCGACACTCGTCTGATATGAATCAGAGAAACTACGTAAAACTACAAATCGGAACAGTCAACCGCTAGAATTCTGCTCCAGACAGAGGTTGAATTAGAACTAGCTAGGAAGCGAGTGTCCAAAATCTTGCCATCGTCGAACCGTCGAAATTCGCGGTCAGAGGCACTGCAGTTGATGCCGTGAGCCATGGATTGGAGAGCGGCGGGCCGTACTCACGAGCAGGAAGTCGTGCTCGCCGGAGCTGCGCACGACCACGAAGCGCGCGCGCGTGTCGCGCAGGGCGTGCGCCAGCGAAGCGAAGGGCGCGCGCGGGGCGCCGGCCGCCAGCGACGAGATGAGCGCGCCCGAGTGCGCCGCCGCCAGCACCAGCGCCGCCGCGTGCGCCAGCAGCACCAGCGCGCGCGCCGACCGCGCCAGCCGCGCAGGCTGCCCTGCGCACCACACGGCACCATTCGGTTCATTCAATGCATTCAGGGAATTCAGTTCACTCCATTCATTCCGTCAATGCATTCACACAATCCGTCCAATGCGTTCAAGCTATTCAATGCTTTCAATCCATTCAATCCTTTCTATAGCTTCTATCTATTCAATATATTAATTTAATTCAATTCAGTCAAACCATTAAATGTATCCAATGTATTTGGCATTTTTGGGTCTATTGTCCGACTTTGTCCGGCTAGCTAAAGGTGTCCCCAAGTTTGAACCTAGTTAATTCCTATGCTTGAGGGATAAAACAGGCGTGTGGCGAACATGACGCATTCCTTTCACCATAAGCAGCAAACTCCGCCTTCCTGAGCTTTTCTTTGACACACAGAAACTAAGACGATTTCAAAGGAAAGCTATAACTCTATTTTTCCCTGATCGGGAATTGAACCCGGGAAGCTAGTACGCTGCCCCATGCGCCAATTTAGGTCTTAATGCATCGAAAGCATTCCATTAATTCCATCCATTCTACGCTTTCAATGCATTCCACGCCATTCAAAAGATTCAATTCAATCATCGTTCACTCATCATTCAGCATATGTTTAGTCAATTCATTCACTCACTCAATCATCCGTTCGTAATTTCACTCATTTGCTTATTAATTCACTCATTAGCTCATTAACTAATTAGTTTGTTCATTCATGCATTTCTTTTTAGTTACATTATTTTTTATTTATTTATCTTTAGTTAAATTATTTTCAGTTGTTACTTTTTTTTATTACATTGAGTCGCTTTTTTACAAACGTTTTTCACAAACCCTATCATGCATTCTTCTCCTCACAATTTTTCACAATTTACTACATCTTTTTCTCCTAAATGAGCTTTTCACTCTCCTTATCCGGCCTCTAAAACGCCACTGGAGACACTGAAAGCACTCACTGCGGAGTTCCTACCAATTTTGTTTGCCAACGGCCCTCCCTCTCCCGTTAGCGTTAGTTAGTAACCTCTTGCCAACTATAGGTCGAATTCAGTCGCTGTCTGGAGGAGAATTCTAGAGGCCGGCTGCTCTGATCGGTAGTTTTCCGTGGTTTCTCCGATCAACACCAGGCGAATGCCGGAGCAGTACCCTAACAAACGGGCCACGGTCCGCGCGCGGTCTGTCCTTCCTCTTCCTTGTCATATCCTCTCCCCTTACACACACTTACACTAACATGCACTACACTACCACATATTCCGGGAGACCGGTCGGGAGCTTAGAGCTTGTCCCGACTGGGGCGGTGCCCCGTTGGTGGGAGAGTCCTGGTTAGGGGGAAACCCCACTAGCCGACGGTAGGTCGGCGCCGGATCTCGCTATCCAGCGGGGGAAGATCACCGCCATCTCCCGAGAAAAAAAAATGCACTACACTAACGGGACTTATGACCGAAGTAGTTGACGCGCCCGGAAACACGAGAAAATCAATCAATCAATCTTGCCAACTAGTTATCTTCTTCCCATTGAAGAGGGTATGAAGGCCAAATACCTTTGTCGACACTTCGTATACTACTGAGTAGGGTAGCGTAGAAAGTCTTCCATCATTTTACTTTTATATGCACATTACATTTATATGCACTACCTTTATTTATGACAATATTTTATTAACAATTCATCTACACTCTATTTAATAAGCGCCTTTATCTATTGTATGTTTTATCTATGTACTGCTTTTTTACGATATTTTTAAACGATGTTATGTTTCAATTAAACCAGTTTGGAATCAATGCTACTTCTAACTGTTCTCATTCACTTATCGAACTGCCAGCGGCATTTCCGCTTTCAAATTACGCTTGCCCGCAGCAGCTGTGATGTGTGGCCGTAACCGTAGAGACAAGCGCAGTAATACAACTGCCGATCGCACAAAACCCGTGTCCGTCCCGGAAAAGGTACGATTCATCACAAACTTCGGAGAACGTATCAAGAAAACACCTTTACATTTTCGGGGAATTTTTAAGGGTAACACAGATCTGCGAGAACGCCACTTCACATACATACAGCAAGGGACAACAAGGAACATTTAAAAGAATGGCGCAGGTCTCATTTTCGTAAGAACATTTGTTTCGATGAATAACAAGTTTCATTTGAAGCAAACATTTCTACCTTCAATTTTGTAGTTGTAGGAACACGCCGAAAAAATTCAAACTTTTGAAATTTTCGAAAATCCAGAGTTAACAGTGCAAAAAGGACTTATGCCACTTTGAGTCAAGACAGATCGACTGGGGAATATTCATTTTGGAAAAATCCTACATACGGTTTATACGCTATCGGTGTTCACAGACGGACGATCGGTAGTTGTGCCGTCAATCAATTTTTCGGCATCAAGAACCCACAAAATATGGATTCTGTCTACATGGCGTATTAAAGTTTTTTTTTTAATTTATTAACTGGATTAATCAGATTTTTCGTTATCAGGGCCCTGTAATAAGAGTTTTGCTGCCTAAAATTTGTCGTTTTTTCCACAGCGTTACATAACTTTCCAGTGCGTAAGCGGTAGCCAGAACCTAAAAACCGTACAATGGGTAGGAAGCAGGAGGGCTCACCCTGCTGGCAGAAGGCGGCGACGACGATGAGCCAGGCGTCGGCGGGCGACGCGCCGCGCCCCGCCCCCGCCCGCACCGCCGCCCGCAGCGCCGCCGCCAGCGCCGCCGCCAGCGCCGCCGCCGCGCCCGCCGCCGCCGCCCACAGCGCCGGCCGGAAGGGCGCCGCGAAGTCCCGCCACTGCAGCCCCGGCCGCGTCGGGCGGCGGACGAAAGCGCCCACCCTGCGGCACGCCCCGGCACCCCGCCTAAAGGCCGCTCCACAATAGTTCGGGAACGCGAACGGGAACGTAAAGAAAGTTAGAAGATTGACATCTCAGGCAGGCGTTCACAACACGACGGGAACGCGAAGCCTCTTGACCAAAGAAAGTGCAGCAAATGGCGGCGAAGCTTTCCAGCTGATCGAGCGCGCGAACTGCGCGCGACGGGCGATACTGGTCTGAAGCGGACTTGAGAGTGTAGGACGATATTGAGGTCAGATGGTGGATTTGCGAGGTTGTGGTTTGAGGCGGATATTATTAGTCATTGTTGAGTTGTTTTAGTTATTTTTAGTATTTATAGTAGAATTGTTTTTTTATTCATATTAATACGTAGAATTAAAATTTCACACAATTTTTTTAATGTTTCGTTAAAGTACGTTGGAGCTGTTAGTTTATTGACAAAATTTTAGTTTCTCGTAGTTGTATTTTCAGTAAGTTCGTAGTAGTTTTGGCATTCTTTGTACTTATAGTTAATTTTTTCTAATTAATATTCTTTCGTTAAAATATTTTTTATTCATAGCAGCTCACGCAAACCTCAGAGAGATGGCAGTACAAAGAGTAGCATAGTAGCATAGCTTTGGTTTCGGCAACTGTTCCTTGAAGTTCTCTTTTTTGCTGCTACAGATTCATAGCCATGTTGCCTCTTCCCGTTAGCGTTTGTTGTGAAGGGCACGTACCTCCCGTTCCCGTCCTCGCCTTCACGTTCCCGTTCGCGGGCTATTGTGGAGCGGCCTTCTGAGTCTCTGGATACAGAGAGTAGCGCATCCTGAATGTCCGCCGCCATTTTATATCCTTTCACTCGATAGCCTCGCCAGGCAGCGTTCAGGAGTTGAAGACAAATTATATCAAACGGAGGCGTTATGGAGAGTGTTCAGTATATGACCATTGATTTTTTGGTAGATTTCCAACTCCTCCACGGTACTGTCCAGTTCAGCTGGATATAAAATGGTGGAGTCGGTGGGGCAAAAGAATGCGCTACTCTCTATATCGAGGGACTCTACCCCGCCTCACGCGCCGCTCACCCGCTTGGAAACCTGCTCGCGGGCACGGGCTCCTATTCTTGACAAACAATAACAACAAAAACAACAACAACAACAAAACGCTGAGAGAGGATTCGGGGCTGGCTTAGGTGGCTCAGGGCATCGACTGATATCACTGCAGTGCCTCGACTGGCAGATAGTAGAGTTCGAGTCCCGACGGCGCAGGATTTTCGACACTATCTACATAGATAGGTCGAATTCAACCGGTGTCTGGAGGAGAGTTCTAGCGGCCGGCTGCTCTAATCGGGAGTTATTTGTGAAGTCTCTAAAACCAGGCGAATGCCATAGCAGTACCTTAACAAACTGGCCTTAATAAACAACGCGCGATATTTACTTCCTCTTCCTTTCCCTATCCTCACCCTTTGCTTAGACACTCTTACATGCCCTACATGACGGGAGACCACTCGCGAGCCTCGAACTTGTCCATAGCCATAGCCGGGCTATGGTGGTGCCCCATTGGTGGGAGATGCCTGACTGGAGATAACCCAAGTTGATGTGTAGGTCGGCGCCGGATCTCACCATCCAGTGGTGGAAATTCAAAGCTGCCTCCTATGAAACATGCACCACACTTCCGGGACTAATGATCTTAGAAGTTGACGCACTCGGAAACACTAACCAATCAATCGGGTGCGGGTCGGATCTGGTAAGGTTCGAGTAGCGTCAGGTTGGATCGGGTCGGGTTCGGGTCAAGTTCAAGTGAGTTTGGTCACAGTTGGGGTGAGTGCTGGACTCGACTCAAGTTCCACTAGGACTCAGAGGTCTGGATTGGTTTGACTGAGGTCGGCCGTGAATGAAGCTCAGATTAGGTTTGTATCGGTCTCGGCTCCGGATGATTTGGACTCGAAACTACTGGTACTGGAATCGGGTCAAATTTGGTCGAGGTCTAATCAAGTCGGGTTGGTCTCCGTT
Source organism: Teleogryllus occipitalis (assembly GCA_011170035.1). Classification (NCBI taxonomy): domain Eukaryota; kingdom Metazoa; phylum Arthropoda; class Insecta; order Orthoptera; family Gryllidae; genus Teleogryllus; species Teleogryllus occipitalis. Next base: position 27,787 of record BLKR01006372.1, read on the forward strand.
AAATTAAAATATCTATAGGTCAGGCCGGACCTGATTCACTGACTCGGACCTGACACACGGCTCAAATTAGGTCGGGTATCATTAGGATTTCAATGAATAGGCGTCATTAGTCGAACTCACTTCTCTGTCTGTTAATTTTGTAATCAATAACACACAATTATTTAGTGAACGGGCAGCTCAAGAACAGTGGGATTTCCTCGAAGTTGTCCGGCATACGAGAACGTCAGCGACAACGAAGTAACGTATTAAGTGACTCGAATCGTGATGAAACTTTGAGGTTCCTTAATAATATAAAGTGAATGAACAAGTATACTTGAAATTAATGTAAAAATAAACCATACTAATGTTTTTAAATTTAAAAATGTAATTTTTTTAAATATATTTATTTCTCAAATACATAATGCTAAAATCACTTGGATATGCTATGCAGCCCTAAGCTCATGCTAAGTCTGCTTATATATATTAACCCACTCCCTCGACAGGTTCGCGAAGCTCGGGAAGGTATGAAAGACAGCTCATTTAAAATGATCATTCTTGCTATTACAGCAGGTCTGTTCAACGAGTTGTATTCGGGGCATCGTAGCCAAAAAAGTACCCCAGGTATTGCCTGAACATTCTCCCCTCGTCCGTCGTCCCATCCACTCAGAACGGTATAGAAGGTTCAGTGCATTAATGTCACTGCCACTCTGATTGGGAGGTAATACGGTTCTAGTCCCGACGATGGTGCAGGATAGAGGGGTCGAATTCAGCCTTTGTCTGGTGGAGAATTCCAGCGGTTGTTCTCATCGGTAATTTTCCGTGATTTCTGCGTTCAACGCCAGGTGAATACAGGAGTAGTACCATAACAAACTGGTCACAAACGACGCGCCATCTTTCCTTCCTCTTCCTAATCATATCCTCACCCCACATTTGCACTCACGTGTACAACACTATCACATGTCGGAAGACCAGACGGGAGCTTAGAGCTTACCCTGGGTAGTGGGGTGCCCCCTGGTAAGTTAGACCTGGATGGTCTGAACACCCCACAAGCCGACATGTAAGTCGGCGCCGGAACTCACCATCCAGCAAAGGAGATCCATAACCCTTCCGTGACAGAAAGCAAACAAACGTGAACTACACTTAGGGGACTAATGCTCGCCGCAGGTGAGGCGCCCGGTCGAAGCAATCAATGGAGGGACCGTATGAGCTAATGCCTAGACCCTGAAATGAAGTCGACAATGTTGTAGGAGTGAAGGTTCGTACCAAGGGTTGATGAGGGGGTCGGAGAAGTCCATGCTCTCCCTGCGGTGGGGGCTGATGGAGATGTCTCCCACGGCGACGTCCGCGGCCCCGTCCAGCAGTGCGCCCAGCATGCCGGTCCAGCTGCCGTTGGCCATCTTCACGCCGAACACCTTGAAGCTCCTCGACACCCACTTGGTGCTAGAGAAGCCAACATGTACGAAAACGTTTCATTTTATTTTGTAGCATGATTATTTATTATTATTCATAGATATTATAGAGTATGTACTATAAGATTTTCGCAGTCACAATTCATGAGATGAATACGTATTAGGGTGGACACTACCTTAGTAAGGTTGATATTTTTAAATCTCCCCGTCATTGTATTATTAATAAGTAAACAACGGGGAAACATTTTCTGAAATACTAAACACCATTAACTGATTTGTCAATGCACTTCTTTTTAGAATTGTTCGGTTTCTTGTTTTTTACTTTCTCACTATGGAGTAAAGAGAAAGTTATGTAATGCTGCGCGAAAAACGGCGAATTTTTGGCAGAAAACTTTTATTATAGGGCCCTGGTAATTAAAAAGTTGCTAAATTTAGAAAAAAAACTGAATCACTTGATGTTTCGAGAATCCATATTTTGTGCCTCCTTTATAACGAAAAATCGTATGATGGGAAAATGTCCGTCCGTCTGTAGCCAAACCGCTCAGGCTCAACTCTAAGGCCAAATCGCTGTCATTTTCTCCAAAATTGATATTCCCCCAAAAACTCACTGATGTCGCGGACCCTTGAATTTGAAACCGATATTTTAATTTTGAGGGGTACTTTACGTGAAGCCCCTGGAACATTTCCCTGAAAACCCCGATTTTTAAAAATTGCAAAAGTACACATTTTTTCGAATTACTACAAATAAAATATTAAAGATAGAGATTTTTTCCTTTAATGAAATCTGTTTCTTAAAAATAGATTTTGAAATGAGGTCAGGTACAATTTGTCAAATATTTGAGTACTTTTCCCGTAATTTTGCGTGAAATTACGGGGGGCAGAGTACGTGCTGTTTTAGCACTACTAGTTTTCATTTCATATTTTTTAATAAAAAGTAGCGGGCAATTAAGATTTTATGGCGTTAATACATGGTATAAGCCAAGAGCATCACCGACATACAGCTCATGTTGTGACGAAACTTTTATAAAAAAGATGCTTCAGCACATCTAGTGCTTTGTTACTGTTAAATCACTCTTAAATGTGTTCCTTTCATTTTAAAATTGTAGATATTATATAACGAAAATCGAAACAATCAGTATACTTGGAATTAAGGACCTTTCATACTTCTTGAAGGGAAAGTAACAAGGAAAATATCATGGACGCATGCCAATATTTCGTCCGTGCGCACCATGATGAGCAAAATAGATTGTAAGACAAACAAGCAAAACGGACCACGGAGGACCAAGTCTCTTGGTTTTAGTGACAAGTCTAAAACATGTGATTATGAGGTAATTTTTTTACTCGGTAGGAAAATGTGTCATTGATCAATTATTTACACATAGTAATAGGCTCTAACTGCAACTTGCGAAGGAATTTTTTTCTAAAAATTAAAATCAATGATTAATAATTTAGCTTATGTTTAGCTTTTATAAAAACCGTTAATATGTAATTTATTAATTGAAATTGAGGAAAACATTAAACATTACTTAGTTATTTACTACGCAATTTAAAGAGTAAAACAAAGACATCAGTTGGGTTACAATTAATTAAAACGGGTGAAAAATTCCTTTACCGAATCGGACTTTAGAATATAAAATAACATACACTTACGAGAAGTTATTGGCAGCTGCTATACTGGACCACGCATTCTCGAAGACATTTAGGGCAAACTGATCTTTTACTTTCACACCAGACACCTTCCACTGGAAATAACGCACATTATTTTTACTGATTTTTTATAAACTCCAAAGGCATGTTCCTGAGAAAGCTTGAAGCTGAAAAATTTGTCCGCAAACACTCAGACAAGTCCCACTTTTTGTGATATAGAAAGTGAGGAGCGAGGGAGAGAAAATGAACTTGAACACTACCAACATTTTTCGAGAGATGGATTCTGAGTTGAATGGTCATAAGAAATTTGCCTCAAAAATACACTCTACGAGCAAGAAAATTCTTAATTAAAATTTTAAATCTGTTCATTTTCATGCGCTGCGCCACTGGTAAGAAATCACAGCAGTGCCACAGTGTTCATACGAATGAAGGCTTGGTTTAAATGTTATTTTCTGAAGAAAATAGATTTTTGCGGGCATATGCTCGTAGGGGCATTTTTCACTTTAAGCCCAGGAGCTACCTCACCAACTTGTCGTTGATGTTCAGGTTCCCCTGTATATGTTTAGTCTGTTCTTGAACCAATAAGTAAAATAATTTACTTCGTATTTAAATAAGAAAGAATTTTGTATTCCAATTTGCGATGAAACCACGCCCTTTGTGCATAAATTCATTAAACAAGATTTTAATAAAACAAATTAATATTAATTTATGGCAGTTCAAAATTCATTGGGTGAATTTGAGTGAATAAATAATATTTCTTACTTGAGAGGAAAGAGATCAATATTTGAATGGTTCGAGTGTACAATACAATAACACTCCCGGAAACATTTTCGTGAAGTAAATGAACATTTTGGTTCGAGAGGTTTCCAGTGCGATACATTACATGGATGCCATCTATGATCCATAAAATGAACTATTTGAGAATTACACTGAATCGACAACAGGCTGATGTCAGAAGCCAAAAATATACCCGAGAATCTACAATTTAGAGTAAATTCGGTGACTACCGCCGAAATCTTGTGAAAATCCATATGAATATGCAAAAAGAAATAACCTTCCACCATAAAAAACAACAAAATTGTATTGTGGAAGATTACTTCTTTTTACCTATCCATATAGGGTTCCCTTTTAGAGAGTTCCCTTTTACGCTCTTGAGCCCATCTTTAATCATGCCGACCTATTGCGTTATTCAGATAAAATCTTACTATCTACACACATTTATTTCTCCCGCCGTTGGTGAATGCATGAGTTCCTCGCCCCTCACAATTCCACTTACGTCTGGTACAAGTTATAATAAAAATGGATCCTAGAAACTCCATTTAGCTTTCTGGAGTGTATTAGAAGTACATCAGTGAAATATTGCGATCTTCTGTACCTTCATTTTTTGGCGAGCAGTTGTTTCTACCGCTATTGTGTGGGAGTGAGCACTAAGATCACCCTCGACCTTTTTTACAAATCGCTTCTTTCAGTTTTTAACCTTCCAGCATTAAACATAACAAGAGATTTGTCATTGAAAATGAATTTCTGTTCTTCAAATTATCTATCGTGTTCACTTCCTTTGTGGAATTTATGAAAAGTCACAATCATAGAATTTTCAGTATCTCGAGAAGTGTAATTGCTGTCTCACTAGTACATGAGGGTACACTATCAGAAATGTCTGCATTCCTGTAATTGAATGTGCATTAAAGTAATAATCATAAATGCATATGAAATTTAATGTACTACATATATACATTAAGATGCAAGAGTAAAAACGGGAAGATCGTATCTCGGGTGAATGAATGAATGATCTTAATAGACGGGTGATTATGAATATACGATATGAATGATGAGAGGCAGGAAAAACGGGAGAACATCTATATATAATTCTACAGTGATTTTAGTTTAGGCGTTAAATTTAATGTAGTACAGGTATGTTAAGTTCTTTTTAATGTACAGGTACATTAGTTTCACGTACATTATTACATTAATCTTCATTAAATTTAATGAAATTTCTGACAGTGTAGTATTACCAGCACAACATTGGTTTGGGGGTCATAGAAACTTGAACTGATTGTACCTTCTAAATCAAACATGGTACTACATTGTAGTCTATTTTGAGGCAAAATAAACTACTATACACGATATGCTCATCGATAGGTTCCAATTTCACCCTGAATGTTACTTAATGACACAAATCACAGAGATGTGTCTCTTCAGACTGAGGAAGAGAGCGGAAGGTGTGCGCCTAGCAGCTGTCAGGCGCGCCCTGCTTTTAACGTGACATATCTGTGCACTCGACGACAGTATTCTGCTAGCGACACTCGCGAAAGGAGAAATAGAGGAATTAATCTAAAAAGGGACCACTTTTACAGGTCGGGAAACAAATGAACGACTTCCAGGGAGATGACATTGCAGGAGATAGTGATGAAGCCATTTACAAATGAGCTAACTGTAAACGAACGCACTGGAAAAATGTGTGCGTGAACGTTACTAGCAGTTATGTTGCCAGCAATGGCCAAGCAGTAGCTGTAAAAGCGGTCCCTTCTTATGGTGATCTCCTTACACTGCGCGTGGGCAGTAAAGCCATCCATGCAAACTATTGCTGTTGAGAAAACATAAGCTAGCCCAATGCAATACAAGGATTGTAATCGACCAGATATTTGTTGTGTCTGTGTTAGTCAATGGTTTCATATGTTTTTTGTAAGCTTTCTTGTACAAAATGTAAACGACATTTTTTATGTCGAGCCAGCCAGTCAAAAAGTTAAGAAGTCGACGTTTTTGAGACGGCATTTACTGCAACCTTCTCCCTCTTCGGTCAAATCAGCGAGTGGAGAGATTCCGCACGCAAAATCTCTAAACTCCAACTTAAAATGAGCGACATCCGAGAGATAAACTGCTGGATGTGGTTTTTCAATCGGAAACTTTGTTAGACTTACTTTTTTGGTATCGAAGCATCCTATTGAATAACCGCGTCACAGGAGATAATCTGTCAGAGGTTACTCTAATAAGTCACTCTACCTCACACTTTGTAATATTTAAGTTTTTCAATTATTTTCCAGTTTCTGCAGATGGGAACGAATGATTTCTGAAACGTACATGTAACAGATATATAACAAGTATGTGAAATAAATACAATTTTAAAATTTGATTGTCTATTATTTAAAAAGGAAGATAATAAATACTGTATCAATTAAACGGAACCCAGCCAATCAATTAAAGTAATAGAGTAATGTCGGCTTTCACGGATTCACAATTAGAATTATCATCCGGGCTGATAAGCCGCGGTCTAGTGGAAAATCATTCTTCCATAAGTTTCGTCTGCATCTGCGACAGTCATCATCAGTGGCAAAGAGGTCGGAAAAGATATTTTGTGACCTAAGATCTGTTGGGAAAGATATTTTGTTCACGACCTCTCCGCTACTAAAGATGTCTGCCGCAGTTGCAGACGAAACATATGGAAGTATGATTTCCACTAAACCACGGCCTTCCAGTCCGCAATTCTAATTAATAATTGATTCTAATTAATAATGTGAAATTTGTTCCAATAAAACGAGTTCGGCTGCTTCACAAGGGCTAGTCCAACCCATGTGAAGTGTCCTAAACCCTACCCCTATCCTTATTCCTTCCTAATTCTGGCCGCTGGGTAGTGACACAGGAGCGCGCGGTAGGAGGCGCGTTCGCGGAGATGCTACATGGCTGTCCTCTTGACAACCGACTGCGACGAGACGCGACAGACATAATATTAACAGAGGATTACTCCAATAGCGCTGTTAGTAATGGAGGATTACTCCGAGAAGCGCAAAGCGCTCAACGCCCCCCAAGGGGCTTGGAGACGCGTTGTGTAGACGCAACAAATTAAAAAAAAAAGTTAATTTTTTCACGGGCGTCCCTCTATTTAAATCAGAATATAAGTATGCTCAAATTTGAATGAAGTGTCCCTTGAAAGTCACGAGCTGGAAGAAGAGGACGACACTATCATCGAATCGTGAGTTTGTTATAACAATTTTTTCGTATTGAAACCCCCGACTGGATGACAGTGTCCCCCTCTCCTTTCAGCCCATGACCTTGAAAGGACTCTATCGACAAAGCAGACAGGGAATCAGTTGATGTCACTAAAGTGCCTCTGGACGGGATATCATAGGGTTCGAGTCCCAACGGTGGCAGAATTTTCAACACTAACTACACACCTAGGACGAATTTAGGAGAATTCTAGCGGTCTGCTGCTCTGATCGATAGTTTTCCGTCTTTTTTTCGATCAGTACCAGGTGAATGCCGGAGCAGTACCGCAACAAACGCACCACGAACCGCGCGTGAACTTTCCGTTCTCTTCCTTGTTCTATCGTCATCACTTACTTACACACAATCATACTCAGATACACTACACTACTTCACTTGTCGGGAGACTAATCGGGAGCTTAGAACTTATCATGACTGGGGCGGTGCGCCGCTGGTGGGAGATACGTGGTAAGTGAAACCCTGTTAGCCGACGGTAGCTCGGCGCCGGATTCACCATCTAGCAGGGGAAGAACACGGCCACCTCTCTAGGAAAATACGTGTACTACATTTACGAGATTAACGACATTAGCAGTTCGGAATCACTAATCAATGAATGAACGCGGCGGCGATGGTGTAGCGGTTAGCGTACCGCGCTGTTATACCCAAGTTTGCGGATTCAAACCCGATCGAAGCCGTGCATTTTTAAGGGCGAAAAAATCCTTCGTACGCCTTCCTTCGGAGGGGAATTATAGCTGGCTTGTCCCATGTTAGTAGATTTACTGCAAGTAAAAGATCCTCAAGCCTAAATGATGCCTCTGAGCTAAATTCTAATTGCCTGTTTCGTCGCCCAAGTAATACCTTCATTCTCCCATGGCTGGGGAAAGGAGCGTAGCGGAATATGCGTGGTGAGGCGGAAGAGCAGGCCTCATGGCCTGAGTCTCGCCACGTAAAATAAGGCAAATTCAATTCAATTCAATTGAAAGGACTGCAGTGCGTCGTCGCCGGCGAGCGAGGGGCGGAGAGAGACTCACGAATCCGGAGAGCGCGCGCAGCGTGTCGCCAGCGAGGTCGTTGCGCGAGCGCAGGCGGCGGGGGCTGGGGCGGGACGGGCGCGCGGGCAGCGCGCGGAGGCGCAGCGGGCGGTGCGGGCGCTCGCGCCACGCCTCGGCCAGGCGCGGCGAGGCGTCGCCGCCGGGGCGCACCAGCGCCAGCAGCAGCGCGGCGTCGAGGCGCAGGCGCGCGGGCGCCAGCAGGCGCCGGGCTGCGGCGCGCGGCAGCGGCAGCAGCAGCGGCGGGGTCCACGGGGGCGGCGCGCGGGGCGGGCGGGGCGGGCAGTGGGCGTCGCGCGACAGTCGCCGCGCCGCACGCGCCCCAGCCGCGCCCCACGGCAGCAGCGCCGCGACCACGGGGCCCCCTGCCAAGGTGTGGGCACACCACAGGGTTCGCAAAATTGGCATTTCGTCACTGAATGGTTATATGAAATGCAGATCTAGGGACTTAAGATATTAAAACATTCAGTTTGCCATCGTGTCGGAAGATTTTTATTCCATCGTCAAGGCTTACTAAAAGATACACAGGTGGAAATGTATGAAAAAAATTAGGAAGACTGGAGTACCAGCAATAACAGTTTTGTAAAGCTTTCAGCTTTACAAAAATACCACAATTCGAATTGTACAGGGAAGAATACCGGGGTAGACCACTCGCCATAAGAGAAAGTCCGTGACCGTTCGCCGCTTTACCAGTAGATGTACAAGTTCGAAGCCGAGTCACTAATAATTCCAAAAGAATAAAACAGAGCACTTGCGTAGTTGGCGCGACGGAGTCCAAAAACAATAACTTAAATGCAATCAAGAACAGTCCACATTTAATCCACTTCTCCGGGCGCCAGGCCACACGTCTCCACTGCTGGCCCAGACTCACTCCGATGGCTAGCTCTCCGGTGGAGTGAATATTGCATCGCTGAACTGTAGGTTTCAATATTGAGCGCAAGCCGTGTTTTGCGCGCGCCTACTTGAAAGTTTGCTGTCCACACAGCACAGATGGTTACTCAAAAACATTGTGGCAAGACTCCCACACAACTTTACATGGAGGGGTTACAGTGCGAGGGACCACCCGCGCACTTCCATCTCAGACCAAAGCATTGTAGCAACTGCCACTTGATTTCATTCAAGTACACTTGCTATGATGTCTTGGGCGGAGGTGGACGTGTGTGGGATGCACCGTCGCACTGTAACCACTCCAAGCAGAGTTGTGTTGGAGTCTTGCCACAATGTTTTTGAGAGGTAACCATCTGTGTATATTTTAGAAAGTCCTGAGGATGGAATAAAAATTTTCCGAAACGTCTGTTTCGGAAGATTAAATGCCTTAATTCACTCCGACCAAATCCCGTGATTTACAGTTCCCATTTCTACTTCATGGTCGTGAAGTGAGAGTTGTGAATGATTATAGTTACTTACGCAACTCGTACAGAAAGTAAGTCTTTGGCGTACGAAACGTTGTCGGACGAGGCGACGATAGAAGGTGATTCTGCCATTTTGAAATTAGTACGTCAAAACACTTTCGTACTAGTTGGGCACATTATTTTATTCGAGACATTTAGAAAGAGACACTTACGTACACAGTATTCGGACATGACATTTCGACTTTTTTCAATGACAGCCGGAAAATTTATCCAAAGTAGTTTCCTTATTAGTAATGAAAGTACAGCAATTACACAAAACAAAATACGTACCAATGCTCGAACCGAAAAATACGTTGTGTGTTCTCGTGATCGTCAATTATATTTGTAGAACACTCGAACAAATTGTCATAGAATTGAGGTATCGCATAACATTTTGTACTTCATACGGCAAGTCACATTTTATGACAAGACGGAATTCCTAGACTCGGTCTGTGTACTTCGTCAGGGAAGTCTTCCGTCGGGTCATGGAAACATCCACTTTCTTGCTTTCTTATATAAATTACTATTTTAGTACGAATACATGGAAACTTACAAGTTACTTGGGGCCATTGTCAATAAGTGAGGCAGAAATAATTTTGATTGACATCGCCCTAGTGTTTTGTTTATTTTGCATTATCCAGTAGTTTTATACGGCGATAACGTCTTAAAGGAACGCGTATCTCAAAGTCAACTTTGCCATTAATATTGTAAAGTAACACCTCCCAATCAATAAATCGTTAATGTAGATACTAGTTTCCGTGCATTAGTGCTGAAAATTATGTATCTTTCTTATTTCAGCCTCATTGACCTATTTAGGTCAATGAGGTCAAAGCGGAAACTTTCATGTTACAAAACATCAGGAGTGACGTACTGCAGCTAGGATCAATTGAATGTAGTTCATACGAGATATTTGTGCACTCCACGACCGTTAAAGCGGAAGCGTGACACTCGAGAAGGGAGAACTGCATATGCGTCGCAGAGCCACCTGCGCATTATATTGCTGATCAGAAACATCAGGTAGTCTAATACGAGCTGGGAATTGTAATTGTCCAGGAATTTGTTTTTGCTAAGTTAATAATTTGTTACATCTGTTTTCTTGTTTGCTTCCTTACATGAAATGTGAGTGTATTTTTTGTGCCGAGGCCGCCTGACAAAAAGCTAGGAAGTCGATGTTTTTGAGTCGGCATTCAGTGTAGCCGTCTCCCTCCTCCGCTGTCCAAAAACATCGGGCAGCCTAATGCGAGATAGGGATTGTAATTGCTCAGGAATTTGTTTTAGCTGCGTTAATAATTTGTTACATCAATTTTCTTGTTTCCTTTCTTATGTGTAATGTAAAGTTCTTTTTCGTCTAAGATCTCTGCAGAAAACCTAGTATTCGATGTCCATAAAAGCTAGTCGATAAAAGCTTCGTCATTAAAAGCTAGGAAGTCGATGTTTTTGGGACGGCATTCAGCATAGCCGTCTCCCTCCTCTGTGACGTCATGCGCGCGCTCAGATGCGTAGCATGGAGTGTACCTGCGCGTCGGATGGCGCGGTGCGTGGCCACGCCGCCGGCCGCCGCGCGCAGCCCCCGCGCGTGCAGGAGGCGCAGCGTGCGCAGCAGGCGCAGCTGCTGCGCGAGGGAGGCGCGCAGCGGCGCGGGCACCACCACCAACAGCGCCCCGCCCGCGGCGCGCCCCGCCCACTCCGCCCCGCGTGCCGCCAGCGCCGCCGCCCGCGCCTCGTCCCACGCGCCTGCCCCTGAAGGCGACGTCGCCGCCGACGCCAAGGCGCACGCCGCCGCCACCGCCGCCGCCATTGCCGCCGTCAGCAGTCGCTCGCGCATCACCCACCCTACAGACGAAAGAGGGCAGTTGACTGAGTTGGAATTCTCTGTAAAACAGTGCTATGGATGTGGCTTCGGTAGTGTTGGTGTCTTCGGTGGTGTAACGTATAGCATTTATGGTATAATGGTTGTAACGGTTAGAGTTTTGGTCTATTATACCCACGTTCGAGAGTTCAAACCCAATCAAAGCTGTGGATTTTTAAGTGCAAAACGATCCTTCGTACGTCATCCTCCAGAAGGAAAGTAAAGCCGGCTGTCTCATGTTGTAGATTTACAGCAATTAAAAGTTTTTTTTAAAGGCTAAATGAAGCTTCTCAGCCAAATTCAGTTCTCATGTTTCGCAGTCCGTGTGATATCTTCTTTCTCTGCCAGTCGATGAAAGGAGCTTACCAGAATTTAGTGGCCAAGCGGAAGAGCAGGCATGAGGGCCTGAGCCTCGACGTGGAAAATAAGGCATTCAATGAATTGAATTGGAAGCAGGGTTGCCAGACCCTTGGAAAATCCGCCATCTGAGGGATAAAATCCGTCCAATTTCGATGGTTCCACGAATCGGAAGAAAGATTGTGGGAAGACCCAAGATACGATGGTGCAGCGAAATACATTATGTAACAGGGACACAGTGGACACGGATTGGACAAGATAGATTATAGTGGAACAAAAAGAGGAACGATTTGTAAGTGATAAAACTGAGTAATAAATGGGAAGTGATGTTCAAGTGAAATAAGACTGAATACATGCAAATTAAGTTCAATTTCAAAAGACTATACAAATAATAATTTATGCTTTATAGTTTTAATGATTTTAATGATTACTGATTAATATTTTTGTACAAAAATTATTGGTGTTAATTTACAGATATCGCAAGTTAAAAAATGTTGATTAAGATTAACAGGAACTACCAACTCATAATATCAGAAGTGTCTGCTCTGATGGTCATTCAGAAGCTATCCCTGGCTTTCAGGAGGCCTTTGCCCGAAAAGGATTGTAAGGGAATACTATTAATATTATTTTAAAGAACGAAATGTGTTTCTTGTTTTACTTAAAATCACATAACATGGTCTTCCTGCACACCCTCTCCAATGACACACCACTAACACACACCACTCCTCGCTCATCGCGCCCGTCCCATTCGCCAATGGGCCAAAGCTGCTCCTCTTCTGATCGTACGAGACAAATCCCATCTCTAAAGAGAGTTTTTTCACGCCTAAATTTCCTATTGACAATAAAAGCTTGACGGTGATTAACAAGTGAATTCTTACTCTTCATTGGTCAACTAGCACAAATGGCCAAGTAGACATAAAGTGTTTACTTGCTTTTCTTTCATCCCTCATTGTATTTTCATCTGTCACTGTTTTAGATCTTTTTTCGTATCGTTTTTATAAAATGATGAGAAATAGATAACAAATTATAGATATCGAGAAATCAATAACAATTATACTAATTTGTGAAGATAAAATGAGTTATGCTGCTTGATACGAAACTCCATGGAAGAGTTCAATGCGATAACATCTAATTGTGTCGTTCCGCCAGTCAATCAATGGAAATGGCCGACAATATAAGTACGTATTGTGGAAAATACCGGCTTCAAAGAGAATTGTGCAACTATATTTTATGGCCTAAATATTACTTTTAATGAGAGAAAAATGTTTTCTAAAGTGTTACTTTTGTGTCATTTAAAATGTCACCTTTGATAACACATAACAGTTGAGTAATTCAATTTCTTCATCAAAGAAGGATAATTCGAGAAGTATACTGACATCGTAATTTAATTCTCTCATTACAACGAAATACAAGTTTAATGTGATTCGGTTTACGTACTACCATGGAGTGACTAGTAATGAGATGAACATAATAGCGCATCTGAAGTACGTCTACTCAAAACCATTTCGATATAATTACTCTATGATTATTTTCTTTCCAAACGTATTTTGGTAGGTAGACGAACGGATCTTTAGGATAGATTATATTTTCACTGTAATTGGTTAAGACCCGTTGGTAGTTAATTACAATCATTAAAAAACAAGAGTTAAAGACGAGTCGCAAAAAATCAGTATTACTAAAAAATGCTTTTCTAACATATGACAATATGTATATCATTGGATTCGTCTTTTTACGCCTGTCATGATAGACTACAAAATATGTATAAGTTCCATTTAAAAAACACAAAGTTACCTCAATGTCTCTTAAAATACAAGTGATTAAATCGAAACGAATACATGCATCAATTAGCCCCATTTCCTCATGCAATTTCGAGAAAATGGCGTTGCAATAACTTCAACAGTTCAAAAATTACAGGAGGTGCTAAAGTTACGTGACTCATCTTGTTTAAACAAGATGAGTCACGTAACTTTAACGGAATGCCTTAAACTACAATCAATGTAATGAACTGGACCCCCGATGGCTCAATGGGAGGATTCTTCCTGCTCTAAAGGACGCAGTTCGAATCCCGACAGAGGTTGGGATTCTTCTCTGGTGATTTCCATTCAGGGAGGCTCCGAGTTTGTCTCAGCTTCCTTTCCAAGTGAGTACCTGGATCTTTCGTGGGGTAAAGGCTGCCGCAGCGTTGTGCTTGCTACACAACCTCTTCCTTGTACCGACGGTGACGAATAGGTGGAGCCCTTCCTTCACCTCCCCTTTGGTCCCCATTGACCTCCACATCACAGGGGTATCTTTACCTTTACCTATCGAACTCAGCTGCTCATGGCCTGCTGACCAAGCAAGAAATACATTTTCAAAAACAAAATCTTCCTTTTACTCGCACAATTTTAATTACGATGGACATCTCGTAAAGCGACGAGAGTCTTGAGCCAAATCTAACCAAGTGAAAAAATTCTTTGTATGACAATTGGGAACACCTAGTTATTTTACAGAAATGGCTTACTACTACACAAATGACATAAGTTAACTTTATTCTTTCAAATTTCGTACATTATTAGGTGGGTGATTATGTTATGGCAATTTTCCAGATAAGAGAACGCCGTATTTTCTGTTAGCTAACCAATACTCCAGATGACATCAACATCCAGCAAGGGCACATCCTAGACATAAAAGAAGATTCCCTTCTTTTAAGAATGTTTTCTTTTCAAAAACTTTTTGCTTGAAAACCATTTTAATACACTCATTTCAAAGCTATTTATAGTGATGTAGTTGCTGGCGTATCTTTCGCGAGTTGATCATAGTCGAACAATTTTTGTGAAATCAGAGCTGCTGCTAATATAGCCACCTGGCCGCCTCCCAAAATAACGATTTATAATTACATTTATGCATGTTGCACAGCAAATATTCAATTATTTATTTTAGTTTCATTAGCTAAGAAAACAAAGCAGTTTAATTGTATTGAAAATTGCGGTTAGAACACTGCTCATAACATTGCATGACCACATAAGGGGCATGTATGAATGTGTCATTTGACGTTCCAGAATTTTTAAATCTTCAGTTAATATCTTAAAATCTCGTGTTACGAGAAGGCTTTACAAATGAGGACTGAAGGGAAGAAGATGACGCCGTCCGAAGATTTCCCTGGAAAAAACCCTCGAGAAGAAAAAGGATTAGATAATTGAATAATATATGAGGAAGATAACGTACGTTGGAGTCACAGCAAAAGATACCTAAGATAAGGCAGTGTTTTTGAGGGAAATAATTTCAAGTTTAAGGCTTCATTTGCACCTGTTGAAGATAAATATCAGGCGTGGAGAGGAAGAAGAAGAAGAAGAAGAAGAAGAAGAAGTGAAGGAAAAAGAAATCAAATTTTTTGCATACTAACTTTTCCAGTGTACCTAAGCTGCTCTATCAAGAAATATGTAATAACCCACAGATCCAATGCCACCAAGTTGTTATACCTGTAACTCTTGCAGAGTTATCTCGTGAAACAATAATCGCTAATAATTCAGAATAATATTAACGTGTATAAAATAATTAATATCATGAATAAATTATAAGTTAATAAACCATCTGGGTAATCGAACGGTTCTTGATCCTTTCTCAAAAAAATTCTAAAGTAAATATTTATTAAAAAACGAGTTGCCAAGGACACAAAGCATTGTTTATTAAAAGAACATCAGCTTGTGACGTTCTGATACATTTCTAATATCCTGAAAACTCTGTTCTTAATGTATTGCTTTAATGTTAATTTTCATACGAAATGAAGAAAAAATGTCACTTAAACTGTTACTTAAAAATGTAACATCAATATTTATAGAGCTATAATTACGTTTTCAGAACTGAAAAGATAAAAAAAGAAGTTCAGAGTAAACGTAATCGCGCTCAGGCTGACCATGCGAATTCGGAGCAAGGGAGTGTTGTTGGCAGCGCTGGTGGTGATGGTGGCGAGGGCGGCGGAGGGTGTCGTGCATGGACGCTACACCAGAGACATTCACCAATACGAGACGATCATTCCACGGAAGGTTGGTTCATTGATTTATTATTTTGTTTCCGGGCGCGTTCACAAGGGCTGACAATGCCACTACCACTGATCTCAACATTATTACTAACACAACTGCAATGCTTTCAAGTGCTGAAAATCGTGACGATCGTTTTTCGATAGGTTGGCTGCGGTAAATGTCTACCTACAGTGTTATTAGTAAAGCTTACAATCGTTTTTGTCAACAAAAATGGAAAAGTATTGTGTAGCATTTGATTGTAAAGAACGCCAACAAACTGTAAACTAGATGCGAATGTTATTAGATGAGATATTATTTGGCAGCCATTACTTTAATAATATTTTTTAGATTTACGACGACTATTATTTTTGTATGTTGATCTAAAGAAATTATTAAAACTTCGTAAACCAAGAGCATTCTTCTGAGTGAATGTTAAAAATGTCTACAAGCAATGAAAGACTGGAATTTTTTTGAAGCGTTGTAGGTAAATTGCAATTTCAAAGTATTAAATATGGGTTACTTTCAACTTTTTATTAAGTTTTAATGACCGTAATAGAGAATAAATATTTAAAATTAAATGAGACGCTAATTTCTGCTATCTGGTACTGAGTTAACTAGAACAGAATAAACGTTCACCATCATGGCGGACTGTTACGATTTCTGGGCACAGAGTGTTGCCTCCAGTCTACACTACAGCTCATTGGCCCCCACTGCACCCAAACATCTGAAAACATCCATGCTTTACTTGAAATTCCAACTCACAGCCCTAGATTCCGCGTACTTACGCGCAAATGCCTCGAAAGCCCATGCGCCACCGGTTCAGCTCCAGATAGGATAAATGCCACAGTAGTGGTCACAGTTTTAAGAATATTTTTTTGGAATTTTCTAAACATTATAAATATACAGTACTAAAACGTTCGGTGAAACTCAATAGGCAATTATCGTACCTATTTTCTGAATAGAGCCTTTGATAAAAATGGACATTAATTGTTTTTCTTTTTTTCGTTAATTTATTTCCAAACGATGATTTTGTTCCATTAGTGGCAACTACATATGACAAAATATATATAATGTTCAGGTAACTGATATAATAAAATCGATATTCTACCCCTTGAGAACACTTTAAGACCTTTTACGAAACACTTTAAAACCAAGTTCGTGTTACATTATTGCAATGACAATAACAATAAGATAATTTCAACTTATTCTCAATGTGTAAAAGAAGGGAACATAAATAAAAACATTTTCGTTCTAATACTCACCACTAGAAGGAATACATTCCATATTCTGCAAGTTTCAAGGAAGTGGGAAGCCTCCAAAACCAGGAGCGTCCAGAAGTGATCACTACTGGTGTCGTTTTACGTGTGCCCTTGAACGCTGCTTTTGGGCAGGTGGACGCGGAGGGCGGCTTCGTGTCGTTCGATTTGGCGCACTACTTCCGCCCCGCGGGGCCGGAGGCCGGGGGCGGGCAGCGGCGGCGACGGGGGGCGGCGCCGGGGGCGGGGGCGGGGCTGGGGGCGGGGCCGGCGCACGTGCACTACGCGCTAGCGCTGGGCGGCCGCGAGCTGCTGCTGGAGCTGTGGCCCTCCCACGACCTGCTCGCGCCCGGCGTCTCCTGGAGGCGGCGGCGGCGGCGGCGCGACGCGGGCGGCGAGGGGGAGGAGGAGCACGGCCAGTAAGGAGACTCGGATTCGCTCTCGTTGACTGACTCATTGGTTAGTTTTTCCGGATGCGGCAACTGCAAAGGTCACTAGTCCCGTAAGTGTAGTGCATTTTTTATCGCGGGGATGGCGGCGATCTTCCCCCGCTGGATGGTAAGATTCGGCTCCGACCTTCACGTCGGCTTGCTAGTTTTCCCCAGCCAGGTATTTCCCACCAGCACGTCACCGCCCCAACAGGGGCAAACACTAAGCACCCGACACGTGGGGTACTGTAGTGCACGCGAGTGTACGTATATATAAGTAAAGGGTGAGAATAGAAGGAAGAGGAAGGAAAGGTCGCGCGGGGCCCGTGCCCCGTTTGTACTGCATTTACGTGGTGTGAATCGGAGAAATCAAGGAAAACTACTGACGGATTTACGAACCATTAGCAACAGGAGACAGAACTTGGCCCCAATGGCTTACGAAGCATATCAATGGTAAAATGCGGATGCTAGGGCCAAGTTTACCTAGCGTGGCCGCTAGAATTCTGGTAACCATCTGGCCGCTAGAATTCTACTCCATTGAGCGGTTGTCTACTCTAGCTAGCTATCTAACTAGTGTCAAAAAGCCTGCCACCCTGTCAGAGTTACTGCAGTGACATCAATATTGATGACCTGCCTTCTAACGCGGTTGCTCTAGATAAATTCGATTTTATTGACGGGAGGTCATAGACATGTGATTTGAACACAAACATTCCCATTGCACTTATAAAGACCGAGCTTAAAGGAAAACACTCAACCCAAATGGTATTGAACTAAGTTCATCATCATCATTGAATATTTTAAGGTCAACTTTAACGCTTCGGTAGACGGCTAACGTACTCATTCAGCTGTTTACATGCTAGGTAACTTTGATCCGAGCATCCACATTTTACCATTGCTATGCCTCGTAAGCCATTAGGGCCAAGTTCTGTCTCCTGTTGCTAATGGCTCGTATGTACATGGCAGCGATTAAACTTAATTACGGGTAGGGATCTTTGATGACTGCCTGGTGACGCTAACGTAGCGACCCATAATCTCATTACGTAGCATGCAGGCAGTCACATTAGTTTCTCACGCACTCACATTTTGCGAGATGATTGAGAAGGAATAGAGATGCTAGGATACTGTGTGGTGATTGAGATAGGCTTGATCATGGCGATACCAAAGCAAACATCCATCTGTAAGTAGGAATTCAACCTGCAGATAACGGAGCTTGCGGTTACCACCGCGCCGTAACCATTACGCTAGGGAGTTGCGCTACATTTACTATAAATTCAGTAAAAAAAACTTTCAGTAACATTTTGAACCACCCCGTTTTATTATTTTATTTTTTATTATAAGCTATTATTTCACTCAAAATTTGAAAACAATCGCTCCTGTAGACCAGCTGAATGTTGCTACTGTAACGTTTCTAACAGGAAGTTCGAGCCCCGACAGTGGCCGATTTTCGATTAGCTACGTAGCTGGGTCGAATTCAACCACAGCCTAAAGGAGAATTGTAGCGGCCCGGTACTCCTATCGGTAATTTTTCTGTGATTTCCTCGAACAACACTAGGCAAACGCCGGAGCAATGCCCTAACAAGCGGGCCACGGAACCACCGCCACTACATCACCACGTACATCACGAGACAAGAAGGGAGCTTGTGTTCGAAAACCCTGGCCGCCGCCGAACATGGATTTCCAGTGGAATAGGAATAATCGTTACCTCTAGCTACAACATTAACTATACTCGTAAGCAAATGACCAAAGTAGTTGACGCACTCGAAAAAAAAGACAATAACTTCACTCATCATTCTCTCGCACCAGTGGTATTTTTGAAGAAAGAAAAAAAAGAGTAGATTTCACGTAATTTGGATCTGAAATTTATGCAGTTTCTAAATTATGTATTTTCTAAAAAAATCCTCCGATTTTTTTCATTAAATTTTCTCTTCGTATGTAACAAAGGACAGGAAAAAAGATTGTGCAAATCCCATTTTCCGCAAACTCTCCGTGTTATTGAAAATTGCAAAAAGTTAATATTTCAAATCTACAAAATTGAAGATAGAGCCTTTTGCTCTAGAAAAAGCCTGTTCTAAAGAACCAGCTCTTTAAAAAGGCCATGTACAATTTTGTGAAAAAATCGTAGTTTTGCGTGATTTGTGCTTGAAATTTTCGTGCAATTTATAAAAAAAAATCTCAAAAACTTCTTCAAATTTTTCCTCGGCTAGAAGAAAGTACGCGTGAATGGTACGGGTCTCATTCTCGTTGAACTCCCTGAATTTTCGAAAACGGCGAATTTAGAAACAGTGAGAAAAAGTATGTGCTCCTGTAGCATCACTAGTTTTGTAGTACACGCTTATGCGCTTGTTACGTTGCGCTACGCGTGTGCGTGCGTGGGCATGGGTGGTGCCACTGGCGCGGGCGCGTGCGCGGCGGCGGGCGCGCGGCCGTGTCCACGTGCGGGGGCGCGCTGGCGGGGGCGGTGGGCGACGCGCGCGGCCGGCGCCTCTTCGTGGAGCCCCTGGCGGGCGCGCGCCCCGACGCCCGCGGACGCCTCCCGCACGTCGCCCACGCCCACCGCGGGTGAGCCACCGCCGGCCTTCTCTCCTCCCACTGTACGAGACCTTAGAGGACACATTTAGTGCGCTATCAGATTGAAATGTGCTGTGCTATATTGCGACGTAATTACTAGAAATTACTAGATATGCGTAGAGGACTCCCTAACACAGCGTTTTCACATCGCCTACGGAAGGGGGAGGGGCTCCGCGCAATATCTGCCTCCAGCAAAGGTAGAGACAAATGCCCGAGTGAACTCAGGCATGCCATCCGTTGTGCTCACTCACTATTAATTTAAATAGACGTCCTGGAAAATGTTGGGTGAATTTCTCACCCAACATATCCACTAGAAAATTATCGACATAAGGAGACGGAAAACAGGAATTAATGAAAATATATGTACCTCAAGAAGAATCCGAATATCTAGGATTCGAAACGTTGAGTGAATTAAAAAAATCATGTATAATAATTGTTTCAAATTACTCCACAACCCTTAGTTATTCTAGAGTTAATCTACAGAGCTTGCTTTATGTCGGAACGCGCTGCGACGGCGTTCAGTACCTCCGGAACAAAAGAATAAGGACAAACAAAACGCAGTGACAAAGCACTATGCGACATTAATTTTTAGTTTATCCAACTTTCGTAAAAACAAAATTACATACTTTTCTACTTAACTGTATGTTAAAATTTGTCTGTAATGACATTATTAGCAAAGAAAAAATAAAAATATTACTCTTTCTTATTTTATAATAGCTTAATAATATTATTATATAGTTTTGTTCACATAATTATAGGAATTTCACAATTACGAAAGAACGACCATTATTATTATTACTATTATTATTATTAATATTAATATATATTGATAATTATGAACTAAAATTAATAATATTATTAATACATAACTTTTTTAATAATTATTGGCCCGATTCGGGACCTACATTTTTAGAAATCAACCATTAGTATTGACTTAGTATTGACTTACAATAATGTATTTACTGTACTTGTAGAAGCACAGCGTAGTGTTGTGAATTCAACAGCAGGCTAGTTTAGGACAGACACGAAGAAAACTATATTGAACGTTTGGGGAAGAGACAAATGCGATAAGCCGTGACGCAGCAGGTGGACGAGATCACTTCCGGTATAAACCCGTTCGCAATCCTCTTCCGCTCTCTTGGCACTGAAGAAGGGCGCATCACGACAACCGAATATTGGGCAACGACGCCAAGAACATGTCATCTTGGTAATCCGAATGATCTTTGGACAAACAGGTTAAACTCGGAACAGGAAACTTGGAAAACTTGGAAAAAGTAGATCACGCATGAAATGTGCGTATTTAATTAAGTAGAAATACTTCAGTAATAATAAAGGGAAGGAAGTGAGTCCACATAAGCCGACAGAAATTTTGCTTTGGCTGTACCCAAGTGTTTTATGTTATCGCGAAGGCCGAATGCCAGAGCATTGCTACCGACTAGTAAATACGCGGGCAAAGAGAGTCAAATTGGCGGTGTCAAATTTACGTTTATTTCACCAAATTAATTTCACCCACTCTATCACGTACTAGTTATTGAATCTTTACCATTTACAAGTGCCCGTTACACACATTTTTCATTTATATATCGAAGTTATCTGTACATTAATAATAATAATAATAATAATAATAATAATAATAATAATATAAACTGTATTCAGAACCACAGAGAACAAATCAATGACTACACCAATATATTAAGTTTCTTTAAAAATTTTATTTGAAAGTTTCATGAGTGCTTAACGCTCCATCTCTCCTGGTACTGGAACGAACATGATCGTTGTAAAATGACACAAGACAGTATAACTTCACAAAGGAAGCGAATTACAATAATAACACATATATCGGTGTACATATACGAAACTTTCCAAAAAAGAAACTCCTCAAAAAAGTTAGCCATCCTTTTTGACTTGCACTCTACGTTCTTGAATACAGTTAAAGTATATAATGAAATTCAATTACATATTATTAATGTATTAATATTAATCAAGGGCTTTCAAAAAAGGTAGCATCTTTATAATAATAATAATAATAATAATAATAATAATAATAATAATAATAATAATAATAATAATAATGGTAATAATAATGAACCTTTGAATGTTATTGAAATTTAGAATATGAGGCTATACTGGAACAGAGAAATGAAAATAGATGTTACTGTACCAGCCAACCGCCCTGACATCTTATTCTTAGACAAAAGTAGACAAGAGGTGCATATTATTGACATTGCCATCCCTCTCACTCAGTACTATCTACAATACAAAGATTCGTAAATATAAGGATTTGGCAGATGAGATAAAGAAGCTCTGGAAGGTAAAAAAGGTCACCGTTCAACCTACAGTAATTTGTTTTTAATTTATTTCTTCCCGTTCGACTTTCGTGTTTCGGAGATTTTGACGGGAACAATGTTACATACAATTAATTTACTTGTCCATCCTCAGACAAATGCGGGTCTCCGAATAACCCTTCACTATTTTTAAAATTTCATATTTGTATAACTTGACTAAGGGAAGTTTGCATTTATTGTTTAGAAGTGGAGGGGTATGTTTTGTGGGAAATTGTGGCGAATGATTTTTAAGAATTAGGGAGGGCGAAAGAGGTCTTTGGGGAATCTGGATCTAATGCGTGAAGGATAATGAGCGTTTTAACCGAGATTGAATATTGGAGTGTTGGGACACGCTGGGAGGAGAGAGTAATATTTTTGAGAGGTTTGTGAGATGAATTCTGGGAGGAGAGGTATTTGAAGCTCTCGGTGTATTTGTGAGTTAGAGTTGAACCAGGGGGCTTTCAAGGTTTGTCTTAGATATTTGTTTTGAACTTTTTGCAAAATGGATAAGTTAGTTGGTGCTGTGTTGTGCCATATTGGGCAAGGATTTGTCATTGTGGGTCTTATTATCATTTTATATATGAGCAGCCCAGTTTCTATTCTAAGGGTGGATTTTCTATTGATAATCGTGTAGAATTTTAAAACTTTTGCTCGCGTGTTATGGGCTGTTGATTGGATGTGCGGTTTCCAAGTTAAGTGTTTGTCTAGTAAGACACCTAGGTATTTGGCTGGCGAAGAATGAGAAAGCCAGGGTACATCGGTGTCCGAGCCTTGTGGGACGCCTGCGAGAATAGGGTAAAGCGGTGACATAGCATCATTTATTTTTACTTGAAAATATATGTCTGTAAGAAAGCTTCGAATTACTTTTTGCAGATAATCAGGAATGCCAATATCACGTAGTTTGTACATTAGTTCGTTGTGCCAAATTCGATCAAATGCCTGTGAAATGTCTAAAAAGAGATATGCTGTGTGTTTTTTATCGTAAAAATTGTTTACTATGTGCTCGACAAGTCGTAACACTTGATGGGTAGTTGCATGATTCGGTCTAAAACCAAATTGAGTGTTGGGAATTGCATTAATTTTCGTTAAGTATGCTTGGAGTCTATTTAAAACAAGTTTCTCAAATGTTTTAGCTAAAGAAGGGAGTATGCTAATAGGCCTGTAATTGCTTGCAATTTTGGGGCTTTTGCCTGGCTTGCAGAATGGAAGTACAGTAATTTCAAATACTAGAGTAGTGTTAAAATCGACGAAGAGTCAACTCGAGACATTAGGAGCTGGAAAACTGCTGATGACAATGCAAAAATAGGTAATTCGGGATACATGTAATTTAGTAAGAAAGTTCGTGAGATGAGACCTTCATTAAACCAACAGAATCCATCAACAATGCCCGTACTTCCTCGCCGGAGCCGTACGAGTGAGCCTAACCGAAGTGACTATGGCAGGCGAAAGTCCTCCCCCCCCGCGAGGAGGAAGTGAAAAAGTCATAATAATAATAATAATAATAATTAATATTTATTATTATTATTATTAATTAATAATAATAATAATAATAATTATTATTATTACTATTTTTAAAAAGCCCATTCGCCTTCCGCCCAGCCAAGAATCTTTGGGTGCGCGCAGGGGCGGTGGTGGCGTGGGCGAGGGCGAGGGCGCGGAGTCGGGGGCGGCGTGCGGCGCGGGCGACTGGCGCGAGGGCTGGCGACGGCGCTTCCGGCGCGAGCTGCTGCGCGGGGTGGCGCCCGCACGCCTCCGCCCCGCCCGCGCGCCCGATGCGGTCCCGCCCCCCGGCAGCGGCCCCCGCGCCACGCACGCGCGCAAGCGAGCGCTCGAGCTGCTCGTCGTCGCCGACAAGAAGTACGCGCCTCCCTCGCCCCAGCCTGCGCAGCGTTAGGGTTATTAGAAAAGGGAACTGTATAGGTATGACGTATAGGGGAAGGGGTGGTAGATTTCCGACGCCAGCTAGATAGCTAGGTCAAATTCAGTGGTTGTCTGGATGAGAATTCTACCGGCCGACTGCTCTGATCGGTAGTATCTTTGATCAACACCAGGCGAGTGTCAGAGCAGTACCCGAACAAACGCGCCATGGACCGCGCGCGATTTTTCCTTTTTCGTTCTTGTCCTATCCTCTCCTTCTTACTTACACTCATATGCACTGCACTACCCCACAGGACGAGAGAGCAGTCGGGAGAGCTTGTCCCAGCTGGGACGATGTCCCGCTGGTGGGAGATTCCGGGTTGGGGGAAATTATCGGAAACCGATGTAGGTTGGCGCCGGATCTCGCCATCCTGCGGGGGAAGAATACCGCTACCTCTCGTGGGAAGCATGCACAACTTTTTCGGGACTAGTGACCTTAATAGTTAACACGCCCGGAATCACTAATCAATCGAAAAGACGTGTGGGGGACAATAACTGACTGAGGTGGCTCAGTCCATCAACTGATGTCACTGCAGTGCCTCTAACCGGGGGGCTCTAGGCTTCCATGTACTACACTACCGGACTAATGCCGGTAGCAGTTAATGTGACCAGAAACACGAAATAATTAATCAGCGAGGGGAGAAGTATACATCCTCGCAAGGGTTCTTGATCACCAAATTCCCTTCTCCAGTTGAATGATGAATAGATGTGCCAACGACGAAAGAACTCTAATACTTTCGAACCATAAACTTTCGATCCTGATTAATAGAAAACGTATTTTTATTGGCCACAATTACATAGTTGATTTTATAATATGGGTTACAAAACAGCAAACCACATTCCGTCTCCACTCCTACCACATCTTGCAAAAGGAGAGCTCCACCAAACTTGCGAATTGTTCTAAGCTAAATTTTTGCCTAGCTTTGTCTGCACCTCTTGATTACCGATCTTACGATTATCCTCGGTCACTTTCTTTGATTTGAAGAATTCTTTGTATCACATAGCTGAAAAAATTATCTAGTTCTAATGTATCTCCTTATAAATGCAATCCATATATTGATAGTTACAAATTTTGTGAACAAAAACAATAGTTAATCCTAAACTTCTCATATCTACCACGTTTCGTAAAGTTAGGTTGATGTAATGCAGTCGGTCAGTGTAGAAACAACACTACAATTTTCTTTCATGCTTTTTTTGCGTAATAGTTATTTATGAAAAGTCTCGTCGGACGTCTTGTCATAAAACAAGACTGAAGAATTATCAAACAAGGCCGTTCCGTTAGTCCTAGCATTGCAATGTGACAATACGAATATTGTACGTTTTATTCATTACGAAAACATTTTAAATACATAACCATTGATTATTCATAATGGAAAATCTTACTAATGTCTTTATTAGTCGTTAACAAAAGGCCATTAATTTTTCGACTATTTATGTTGTAATAATAATTATAACGATACTGTTCTGAATTTTACTGTTTATCATGCAAATGTAGTTTAATATCATCAGGTCGGTATTGAGCCAATACCAAACGCGGTTGAAGTTTGTAAACCGAGACAATAGCCGAGTTCGTTATTTCTTATATCGGCCGTGTGTCATTTTATACTTTTCGTAATAACTCCTTATTGCAAGAAAAAATCATATTATTAAGAAAAAACATTTTCCTTGAAGAAGAATATTTTTTCTTAGTTTTTTATTACAGCTCATTTCTTCCGATTGTTTTATCACACGATAGACTATTAAATACTTATCGGACGCCGTCCATTAAGGATGGCTTTTCGTTACTCAGTTTCATTACGTTATGACGAAATAACAGTACTGTGTTACGAACAGTAATCATTTACCCTTGGCTGGGCGCTCAGTTTCATCGACCACCACAAGGAGGACGCGGATAACTACCTGCTGACGCTGATCAACATCGCGTCGGACCTGTGGCGCGACGCGACGACGGGTGGCTACTTCAGCCTGGCGATCACGCGGCTGGTGTGGCTGGAGAAGGAGGTGGACCCGCTGGAGCTGCATCTGGGCCGCGACGCAGAGAACGTGCTGCTCAGCTTTCAGCGCTGGGCGGAAAAGGTGACGCGATATCGATAGCCAAACACCGATGATTTTAAACACCGATGTTTTAAAGCTGGTTTGGTCATCTCTAAAATTAAGTGCATTACGCAACAGAATTTATTTTGACAGTGGTCGTGTTTGTACTGTTCACTGATTGACGATTCTGGACGCGTCATCGGCTAAGCTCATTAGTCCCGAAAGTGTAGTGCATGTTTTTTCTTCGTGATGGGGCGGTGATTTGTGGACCCCGCTGAATGGTGAAATGCGCCGCTAACCTACGACGGCTTGTGTGCATTTTCCCCCCAATCAGATATCTCCCAACAGCGGGACACTGCCCCAGCCGGGACCGGCTCTAAGCACTCGGCTGGTCTGCCGACATGTGTGGTAGTCCAGTGCATGTAAGTGTGTGTGTTAGTAAGGGATGGGAAAATGACATGGAATAGGACGGAAAGATCACTCGCCGTCCAGGACACGTATGTTAGGGTGAACTCTCCTCCAGACAACGGTTGAATTCGACCCAGCTAACAAGCTAGTGCAAGCTGGTAGCTCACTACCACCGTCGGGAGTCAAACCCTAAGACCTTCCAGTCAGAAGCATTGCAGTGACCCCAGTTGATGCGCTGATACACTTTTGCTTCTGTTTATACTATAATTAAGATTTATCTGAAAATACATTTTTTAAAAAGTCGTACTGCTCAGCTTTCAGCGCAGGGCGGAGGTAACGCTAATGACACATGTTTAACAAACATCATTAATGTTATCAATCTTTGGTGTTCAAAATTAATAAACCGATGTTAATAATATATGATCAAACACCATCACTGTTTTTAAACATCGATGTTTTACAGCTGGTTTAGTAACCTCTAACATTAAATTCATGCACAACAAAATTTACTTTGCCAGTAGCCGTGGTTGTAATGTAATGAAGATTTACCTGAAAAGAACGTTTTCAAAAATAAAAAGAACAATGGACTAGTAAGACTGAGCGTTGAGGGTCGTCTTAAATGGTTAGTCCTCAGTTTGCCGAAGAAGCATACGGGAAGGAAGAGCTTTTAAACCCACGGCGCACGCGTTGACTGCCCCTTCATGTGCGAAATATGGGGGAAATGCTAGAAAGGCATCGGGGTTATGTCGGACAAGAGAGAGCCTGCTTAATGAAGACAGTAGTTAAAGAGCGAACCATTGGTTCGAAGACTCGCTGACAGTGGTAGTACCTGAAGTTATTATTTCATAGTTTGTTTTACAAAATTGTAATAGGAATTTTTCATTCACAAAGAAGTTATGGAAAACAAAAATATCGAGAAAAAATTATGTTAAAAACATTGCCTTTAAAATATCGATGTTTAAAACATCGATGTTTCTATAAAAACATCGATGTTTTGAAAACATCCACATCGGTGTCACATCCCTAGGTGACATAGCACAAACCGCCTGAAAATACATCACAGATGGTAAAATGTCTGATTTCAGTGGAACACTCACTCCTGCTAATCGGCCATAAAGTTGAGATTCTTAAGACTAGGCCGGTCAAAACTTTTTACCGGACTAGTTCGGTAAAACAGCAGAACAGGGGTCATTACTGATACCCTCAAGGAGGGGCGTCATTGGAACTAGCACGAGTAATCGTGTGAAAAGTGAGACAATTAATTGATTTTAATTTCGAACATATTTCTTTTGAGAAACAACATTTTTCTTAGAATTTGTACGCTATAAATGTAAAGAATATTCTCAAAGGAGTAAAATGTTAATGATGAGAAACCAGGTCTAATCTACTACCAACGTACTTTACTTAATGACCAATTTTATTTTAGATTATAATTACGTAATAGAATATCTATATAGAATCGTAATAGAATATCTGACCTGGAAAGACGAAATTATCAGTGAAAAAATCATAAGACATCTAATATTCAGTGAGTTAAACTAATAAAAGAAATTTAAGGCACGTTAAAATGTTTTACTAGGTGCGTATGTCTCTTTGAAGTAACCGGTTGCATGAGTAGGTTTGGATCATAACTCACAGCTCCAAAAAATTGAAAATTGAGTTAGGAAAGTATTCCCATGTGGATTTCAACGTAGAACACGATTCATGTGTCGTTTGTACACATTTCTCGTGATATACTCAAGAAAACTTCAGTTTATTTCACAAGTCTTGTGATCCACGGAATCTTGAGTTTTGTTGAGTGCGACCAATTATGAGTAGCGTATTATAATGTGTCAGCAGTCTCAGCACGAATTTATGGATTTTCTCTGTCCTCTCCCGTTACTTTTAGTGTTTGAAGTTTTAGTGCTTTAAACCTTTAGTGCTTGAGGTTTCGCGGATAAAACAAGCCAAGTTTAATTTGCGAAATATATTTCACCAAACTTTCTTAATTTGAAGTTGATGTTTTAACTCCCATATGCTGATTGTTTGAGACGTAAAAACACAGGATTAGTTAATTTCAATAATTTAAGACTTATAGCATTGAAACTGTTAGTATTTTTAGTTGAAATTTAGTTTCATTGTAAAGTGTTTACAATAAATTTAAATGCAATGCATTCACACTCATTTCCAGTTACGATAATATTTTCTTACACAATCTTTTCCTCTAAAATATCTTTGGCATTTTCGTTAACTGATCACATTATAATTAACATTTTTGCGACAATATTTTATTTATTCAGCTTTCTCCTTCTGCTTATTTTTAAGTAATAAATAACAAATGCTACGCACAAATTTCAAAATTATATGACGTCTTTGTGATTTACCACTTGTCTCTGTGAGAAATATTTGTTCTTGTCTATCAGAAACTTGTGAGGTATTTATTGTAGGATAACATACGTTGTACTAATGACCAAATTGTTAATATTGACGACTTTTTTATTTTTATTGTTTAACGAACTAAATTAACTTCTTAAAACAATGTACACGTTATGTTCAATAATATTTAATCATTTAAAAATAAATTGTGTAACATTTAAACTATATATTATGTTGAAGATGTATATAAAGGATATCATACACGTAATTATATTTTTAAACTAATGAAAACTGAAATTTATTTTGTCATTAGGGTAAATTAATTACATGTGTGTATGGATTATTGGGTTATATAATGTATTAAAAACAAACCCAAAACATTTCTACAAAAAACAATAATTTTAATACATTAGACTGGTAAGTTAGAATCCTTCAAACACATTTATTTTTAAAGTGCTCACGCAAAATGTTTCTTTACTCTTTTCTTATATCCTATGTTAAAGTTGAGACTGTAAATCTAATCAACACTGACTACCTGACATTGGACAATTCCAACAAATTCCAGTAACAAGTTCGTAAAAAGTGTCAGTTCGTATTCCACAATTCTGTTATGAATAATAAATATGCGTTGTTAGGAAGAACGATTTTATCAGGAAGGGTTGTTCTTTCTCATAAAAGTGTGAAGGCTATGTCGTGGCCTGGAAAACTGTTTTCTGAAAAGGAGACCAACTCAAAACGCGGAACAGTAAGATTCCCCTCGAAAGATCATTCTTGCGCCTTCTAACGGTACAACCTGGAAACTCCGTTAGTTACGTAGCGCAAGGGAGGGATTTTCAACACGGTGTATAAACGTTCGAAATGTTACATTGAAATTTTTCGAGAACACATTGATTTGCTGTTCTTCAGTTGCTGGTTTCTATTAATAGAAATAATAATAGTAATATTTTTTGCATGATGACAACACATCAGGAAAAAATAAATAAATACCGAGATCTAGCATATGCAGTGAGAGAACAGTTGCGTATAGCAGATGTTAAAACTGTTCCAACTGTTCTATCAGCAACCGGAGCCGTTTCAAAACTTCTTAGCCGATCTTTACACAACGTAGGTATGGACGAGAATATAATCATCGCTCTTCAAAAATCAATCATCAGTACGTGGTCAGGAGGTCTACGTGGTCACGTCTCATTGGTCAGGAGGTTCATGGGAAGACATGTGGGATTCTGAAGCTTTTAAATTTAGCTGTTATTTTTTAATTTTATGTTTGATATTTTATATAGTATTATATTAATCGTAGAATGTTGTAAAAGTTAAACAAATCAGTTACCATGCTTTGATGTCGTTTATATGTGGTAGCTGTTTAAGAGAAATAATTTATGGAAAAATGAAGTAATAATAATAATAATAATAATAATAATAATAATAATAATAATAATAATAATAATAATAGCCTAGCACCAGGGTTCTTGGCTATATTTTTGCTATCTTTGTTCTGATGAATGCTTCAATATCTTGTCACATCTATTAATGTTTAAATGTTATTTTGTGCATGGGTTAGTCTTGCGTTTGTCAATTTTTAAATGTTACATTCAAAGCTTTAGTGACTTCAAAAGTTTCACATTGCAGTGTATAGTAGTCGCATCTATGTCCTGTGTATGTCAATTTTAAATGTCTCATTTATGACTGTAGTGTCCTCATTAGGTTCGTACGCAAACTCATTACTAATATATGAATGTCCAAAGATCAGTATGTGAATGCACAAATATGAGAATATACTAAAGAGCACAAGACGAACAATAGACTATGAACTGGCAATCAAGATGAGAAAACATGTTGAGTGAAGTATATACGTGTGCAATACTAAAATAGTAGAATTTGTAAAGTATAATTTTAATAAATGATTTTAATAATAATAATAATAATAATAATAATAATAATAATAATAATAATAATAATAATA